>PVJS01018089.1:19968-35436 GCA_004027185.1 Glis glis | reverse complement strand
TTGTGAGATGCCAGGAAGAGTCTGAGAAATAGGGTCAAGCAAGAATCCCCTGGTGTACCATTGGGCACCTGCAGTCATAGTTCTAGAAGTGCACAAAGCAGTCTGAGTGAGTGATTCACTCGAGGTTTTGGGTTTTCTTTTCACAACTGCCTCTCTTGAAAGGATGGTTTGCCTGGGAATCTGAGAGAAGTGCTGTTAGAGTCAAACAAGGAAAGTTCCCATTTGAGTTAGGGACTTAGCGCTACTGCCTGGAACTCAATTAAGGCTTTCTGCATGGTAGTTTTCCTAGGAGCTGTGGCCAGTGGGGCAGCCTTGGCCCCACAGTATCAAGGACTCAATATTCAGTTAGAAATGGCTGTTCTCAAAGTCATGGGGTCATTTTGGATTAGTCTTCCCAATTCTAGACATAATGGAGCAGAATCAGGTAGGTGCATGAAAGGCATCTATTTACACACGCAGGGCTCTGCTGCTTTCCCGGACAATCACTTTCCCCGTATTTCCTGGAGGAACTACTGGAATCACAAATCACAATTTGCGGCTTGCCCTGGGTAATGAGTCCTTGGATGGAATTTCATTTGGTAGATTTAAAGAGAGTTAGTGTTGATCTATGAAGCCAGATGATTTAAGAAATTGAAGCAGTAACAAGTAAATTGCTTTTCTCTTGTACTGCAAAATGCTTTCTAGGCGTTTTTGGCTTTTCTTTTTAAAATGGATTTATAATACCATTTCTCTCCACCTCAAGGCTCAAGTAAACCTCTTTGCTCTGATGAATCCTAAATGGCTCCTCATTTCACACAAACGGATTGTCCAACCAAGTTTTTAATATCTTGTTTTAGATGGTGGAAGCTAGAAGTTTTAATTCTATAGGAAACACATATGAATATACATTGCCTTTCAGAGGCCTTATTTCTTCTGGTTTCTCTCATGGAAAAACTATGCTGAACTACATTGGAATTCCTCAGACTTGCAATTAAGGCTTGCTGCGAACCACCCACACTCACCTGACTTTATTTATTTGTTCATCTGGAAGCAATAGGGAATGTTAGGGTGTGCCACGCAATGCACTAGTTGTTAGAGGGAATACAGAAAAACTAAGGCCAGCTGCTTTTTTTCAGTAACTAACTGGTGGCCATTGGGCAGGGCAGATATGCAAGTGAACACTTCTGGAAGATATGTTCAACTTGTGTTGAAGTGTGTACAAAGTGCAGCGAGAGGAGAGGATCGCTGTCACCTCCTTGGGGGGAGGCTGGAAGGGACAATTTCTGTGCCTGAGAGGTGGAGGAACAGGAGAAACTCCAAAATGACCTTTCCTGTCTTCATAAGTTCTCTTTCCTGCCTTCTTACTTGTGGACACCCCCCTCCCCCGCAAACTCAAGGTCTCCTATTGCCAGGACTCTTGAGAGTCTCTCATGGTTAGGGACAAGTTGCCTGTTATCCATGAAGAAGAGCTCCAAATTAACTATTTTCACAGAAATTCTACATAAGTGTAGCAAACTTGGTCTGGAGCTCCTTGAAGGTAGGGACTGTGTGATGCCATGTGTGTAACCCCAGAAGCCAGCACAGGTGTTACAAATGGTTGATGCTCAGGAAATATTTCAAGGTACTGAGTGAGAAATGCCCTAGGAGTCTAAAAGAGGGGGCAGCTAATTGCACATAGAGGTCTCTGGAGCTGTGCCCAAGAATGTGCAGCAATTCATAAACTCAGATTTTTCTTTTTAGTACTGGGAGTTGAACCCAGGGGCATTTAATGTCCGAGCTACACCCCCAGATCTTTTTATTTTTATTTTGAAAGAGGGTCTAACTAAGTTGCTGAGTTTTGCTATGTTGCTGAGGCTGTCCTCGAACCTGTAATCCTCCTGTCTCAGCCTCCCAAGTATGGAATTTAAGGGGACCCACGAAAGGTCAGGCTTCTTGCCCTGAGAACACGTGAAGCAGTGAAACAGGAAAGCAAACTGTTTACAGTCAATTTCTTATCAATCTGCTCTCTAAACTACAGGGAGCCTGAAATTTGGTGGCTCCAAGGAGACATAAACGGATGAGAATTAAAATCATACAGCTACAATTTAGAGGAGGGCTTCCAGGAAGATACTGAGAGGAGGAGTAATCATCCAGCATTGTTTAAGTGAGCAGCTGTCATTAATGTTGTTACTGGGTTGGGGTCAGAGTTGGGGGTGGGGAATCTGTAGGTCTTGTTTTATGTAATCGGTGCCCGCTCTCCTCCTTCTGTTATACCACTCATCCTTGCAGCTTTATATCACGTATGTATTTTGCACCATGGTGGCCTTTGTAAGACATAAGGTGAACAAACTGCTTATTAAGGTAAGACAATGGAGGCCCCATTTTAAAAAGGTTAAGATGTACTCAAAAGTGTCAGCGCATCCCGGGAATCATTAACAGTGTATGGAATGCACAGCCTGGTATTTTCCAAAGGCCACACTAACCTTTTCAAGCATGGAGCAAGCTAAAAGGAATGGATTTCCTCACCATTTGATGAGAAAAGAAATCTTTTAAATGCTTATTTTTATTTGCTCGCTGAGAATCATCTCTGTAGAGCTCAACATGGGGAAATGAATCCTGAACATTTTAGCAACTTACTTAAAATACCATTAGAAAGCACTTGGGTTATTAAAAGCTCAAAACAAAGGACTAGGAGCCCTCTGGTGCTAATAACACCTAGAGAGAAAGCGAGAGCCATCTATGCCCTCCTGTTTGCCAAAAATGCCTCTGAATTTAAACTCTTCATTGTTAAAAAGGGAAGCTTAAGTTTTGCCAAACCCTTTTTTTCTTTAAGTACACCCACTTTTCCATGTAATTGGCTCAACACTGCTATTTGCATAATTGTCATATTTTTCTGCTTCCTGAGAGGTCTGTTAAGCGTAAAGGTGAACCACAAAGCTTTGACAAAGTGCACATTTATGTGTGATATGCAATTCTCAAATCAGGAAGAAAATTATATCTTTTCTATTGAGTTTATCTTACATTTGGAAACGAAGTATTCAAAACTTATTGCCCCTTGAGATAGGTTTAACCTGTTTTTCTTTAACTGGGCCAAAGAGCAATTTTGTGAGCCTTGGGTCTTCAAATAATGAGGTTGCCATGGGGCCCCGATCTTATCAGTGACCTAAAACAGACATTTTTCTTGAAGCTTCAGTGTAACAATAAAATATTTTAGTTACGAGCTGGGATTTCATCACAGCTGGGCCGTGTTTTAGCTATGAAGCATCGGACAATCATTTAACCTTTCAAAGCCTACGTTTGTCTAATGGTAAAACGTGGATGACTTTAACTCACAGACATATTGGGTGTTCATTTATGCAAAAATATGTTGCCCAGGGCTTGGCACAAAGTAGATATTAAAATAAATATGTACTTTTGCCTCTTCTCCTTTTACAGTAAGTGGATGGCTTTGAAATGAATGAGATGGCTTGATCTTTGGCATGGGGAAGGCCTGGATTTGGATTCTACTCTACCACTTTTTATAGGGGGTACAGTGGGCTGTGTGATCTTGGGAAGATTGCTTAGCATGAGAGTCTTAGTTTCTTTATTTGTCAAATGGGTATAGAAATATATACCTCCAAGTTTGTTGATGTGAGGATTAAATGAGATGGTGCTTATAAAGAGCATGTAAATGAGTATTACCCATAGTTATTGTTATTACATTCTTAACAGCAGTCATTATGAGGCTTGGGATACTGCAGATGGGGACCTGAAAACTTAAGTTCCCTGCAGATTTCCAGTGTTGTGCTATGGCTTTTCACATTGGGAGGGTGGAATGTGTGTGTGTAGCTTCTTTCTTTACAAATGACCCTGGAAACCTCTTGCCTGCTTCCTTACAAGTGGGGACTAGATTCTTGAAGGTTTCCTGATTGCTGTGTGCTTCTGGCTGCAGCCTGTAGGCATCAGATTGCAGTGCCAAAAGGAGGAACAGTATTCAGGGTGTGATAGGGATCAGATTAGGAGGATAACAGAACCCTAGACATCCGGCATCTGATGGCTGATCACATGGTCATTTTGAGTCCTAATTTCCCCTTGACAAGGTTGGCCACTCCTTGTCAGGGTTTCATGGGCAGAATTCTAGATAAGCAGTAAACCTTGACAGAGAGGGGAGAAATACAGGCTGGTTGGAAGACTGCATTGTCCTAATGTCACAGACTGGCACTTGCATTCAAATGAATAAATCTTTTACCAGTTGTTTCTGTATGGGAACCAATGCAATATAAGGAGAGGGTGGAAATTATCTGAATTTCCAGCAACAACTAGTTAAAAATATTTTCATAAATCTACTTCATGGGCTTATTATTTAATCTTTTTTTTCAGTGCTAGAGATTGGGCCCAGGGCTTCATGCATGCTAGGCAAGTGCTCTACCATTGAACTATAGCTCCAGCTTAATCATTTAATAATGAAAACGTTGTAATTAACATTAGAAAATGCTTATCTTACAATGATAAGTGAAAAAAAGGATAAAAATGTATAGTATAATTAGCAGCTTAAAATGACAATAGGCAAATCTGTAGAGACAGAAAGTAGATTAGTGGCTTCCAGGGGTTAGGGGTAATGGAGTTTATGGAGTTTGATGGTGAGGGCTAAGGGTTTCTTTTGGGAGTGAGGAAAACATTCTTTTTTTTTTTTTTGCGGTACCGGGGATTGAACGCAGGGGCGTTCTACCTCCGCGCTACGCCCCCAGCCCTATTTTTTATACTTTATTTTGAGACCGGGTCTCACGAAGTTGCAGAGGGCCTTACTAAGTAGAGAGAGAGAGAGACAGGGAGAGAGAGAGAAAGAGATAGAGACAGGGAGAGAGAGAGAGAGAGCGCGTGCACATGCTTGTGCGCGAGCTGAGGCTGGCCGTGAACCCGGATCCTCCGGTCTCTGCCTCCCAAAGTACTGGGATTACAAGCGTGCGCCACCACGCCCGGCTTATAAAGATGTTTATAATCCCATTAATTTGAAATCAGTATTGCTAAAAAATTTGGTCTATCCTTTGAATCTTTTGTGCATATATGCATGTTTTTTGTATATTCATACATTCTCTTCTAATTTTATTTCTAAAGAAAAGCCAAGCAGTTTTTCATTACAAATCCTTAGACATTTGTAATTTTATACTATTTTCCCAACATCTTCTTTATAAGACTGTATCAACAGTAGCTCTGGTTTAAACCTTGGTTAGTTTAGACATTCACCAACTCTCACCCAAACTATTGCAATCACTACTTCAAATTTTACTTTTCTTCCTGTGTGTGGCCCCCTGAAGTCGTCCTTTATGCTACTGCTAATGAAGTCTTTTTTCAATGCAAATCTCA
Organism: Glis glis; assembly: GCA_004027185.1. Classification (NCBI taxonomy): domain Eukaryota; kingdom Metazoa; phylum Chordata; class Mammalia; order Rodentia; family Gliridae; genus Glis; species Glis glis. The sequence continues at coordinate 30,135 of PVJS01018089.1, read as the reverse complement.
CTGGTGTTCCTATCTGCTGAGTCCAGGGACCCTCAGCATAGCAGAGAAACCGGTTGTAAGTGTTGTCTACCTCTCCAGCTCCTGTCTTAGCAGTTCCCCATTAAACTTGGCAACTGTCCTCAAAGTTCTGTCATACTGCTCTTGTCTGGTGGTCTTCTTTTTCCTTTTAAAACTTAGCTCATATGTCAGATTTTTCGTGAAGTTTTCTTCAACACCCACCCAAGTTTAGTGCTTATTAATCACTTACCCTGTTCCTACCTGTACACATGGTATGTGTTTTTCATATTGTAATTGTTTACCTATATTTTTCGAGTCCTGTTGATGACAAGCCACTTGTTTTGTCTCTGTGTTTCCAATCTTGAATGTAGTACTGCTACTTTAAATGTTTATTTAATTGAATTAACATTTTTTTCTTTCCTTTTTTTGGTATTGGGAAGTGAACCCAGGGGCATTCTACCTCTGAGGTACACCCCCAATGATTTTATTTTGAAACTGGGTCTCACTAAACTGTGAAGGCTGGCCTCGAAGCTGCTATCCTCCTTTTTTAGACTCTCAAGCACTGGGATTATAGGCATGAGCCCCCGCACCTGGCTGAATTGAATTCTTTACTGTTCAGCTCCTGAGCTCTGATGTTACTTGCAAAGATATTATCAGCCCCTAACATTTCATCTCAATCACCACACATTGAGTACCACCAAGCTTTAAAAAATCTTATCTACAGGAATGGAATTTTTCACCTTACATTTTCAATGATTTTTGAATGGTTACTTACACCTTCCTGTGTGCCATAAATGCTGCTGGATTCACACACCTTATGGTGACTGAGTGAGTGAACATCCCTTTAATATCTTTAGTGGTGGGGACTTGGTGCCACCCTATGTGCAGCATTTGTTGGATTAGATTTGCTTTCCATGTCATTGTCTTTCAAAGGCTCTGCCGCCCTGGGGTTCAGGTGCTGCTTCAGAAGAGCAGGGCCCTTGACAAGACAGGGACATTATCCTCAAGATTCAGCTCTGCCAGAAGTTTCATGGGAGCCATTTTTTATGTTTTTATTTTCTCTTTCACTGTATGCTTCAAATGGCATTTTTTCATTACTGAAATATGAATACAGTTCTTTTGTGTTTATTAAAATTATAAACTCAGCCAGGCGGGGTGGCGCATGCTTGTAATCCCAGTACTTGGGATGCCGAGACAGGAGTATCACAGGTTCAAGGCCAGCCTCAGCTACTTAGTGAGGCCCTTTGCAACTTAATGAGACCCTGTTTCAAAATGAAGAATAAAAAATAGGGCTGGGGGTGTAACTCGGAGGTAGAATGCCCCTGGGTTCAATCCCCAGTACCAAAAAAACCCCCAAAAATAAAATAAAATAAAATAAAATAATAAATTCTTTCTCATTAAAAGTTTAGCCAGGTGTGGCAGCACACACCTGCAATACCAGTACTGGGGAGGCTGAAACAGGAGGATCAAAGGTTTAAGACCAGCCTCAGCAATTTAGCAGACCCTTAGCAATTTAACCAGACCCTGTTTCAAAATAAAAAAAAATAAAACAAAAGGCTAGGGGTGTAGCCCAGAGGTAGAATGCCACTCATTGGGTTCAATGTCTTATACAAAAGAAAAAAAAGTAAAAGCTTTTTAAAAATGGAACAATATCGCCGGGTGTGGTGGCGCACCCTTGTAATTCCAGTACTTTGGGAGGTGGAGACCGGAGGATCTGGGTTCTTGGCCAGCCTCAGCTCTCTCTCTCTCTCTCTCCCTGTCTCTCTCTCTCTCTCTCTCTCTACTTAGTGAGGCCCTCCACAACTTCGTGAGACCCAGTTTCAAAATAAAGTATAAAAAATAGGGGCGGGGATGTAGCGCGGAGGTAGAACGCCCCCTGGGTTCAATCCCCAGTATTGCAAAAAAAAGGAACAATATCTTGGCTTTGAAGATTAAGCACGAGTTAACTTTTTAGACGCCTCCTCCTGATTTTTAACAGAATAAAAAAACAAAATTCTTAGAGAAAGACTTTTTTTTCTTTCAGTTTTCCCTGATTTAATTTGCCTCCAGAGAAGGCGGAGGTGTTTGGGGAGGAGGTTTGGAGGGTGACAGCAGAGAATGGTTCTGACTGACTGTGTTTGCTACAAGGTTGTGCCAAACCTTGAATCATGTGAGCAAGTGAACATAAATTAAAGGAACATTATTCAAAAATCCCCCCATTACCCAATTTAGTAAATCTTGCCTAATGTTGATCATATGCTTAGGAATAGTTCCTGCCATTTCTTCCTGCTACTCTATAGCATCAGGAGCTTAGTTGCTCGTATTTTTAGGTGGATTGAAGAATCAGGCAGATTCTTTGTAATAAGATAAGACAGAAGTTTTAATCTATCAATTAATAGCTATGTGACCTTGGCCAAATTAATGAACTCTTCTGCATCTTGGTTTTCTGAGCTGTATGATGAGAACATTTTCACAGACCTTGCTTGTAAATATCAAATAAAATTAAATAGAATACTAACATTTGATATTAAGCAAAAATGTAGAAATTAATATTTGTGAAGTTTAAATTCAATAATATGAAATTAAATGAAATATTTGTAAATAGTAAATGAAAATACCACCTACCATGTGTCACACACAACATGTGGTTTTATAAAACCACTTAGGTTACTTTCTTTTTTTTTTTAAAAAAAATTAATCTTTTCCTGAAGTGTTTGGTTTTTCATTTTCTATAGACCACATTTAGTAAAGCTTAGAAATGGCTTTATTACTTTGGATCAACTGGACAGAGCAATAAAAGAACTAATCTCCACCAGAAGATGAGGTTTTAAAAGTAAGTGGTGGCAAAGCAATCTGACTTCTCACCTGTTTCATTCATTTTTTAAGAAAATTAGATAAGTGATATACAATATCCTCTATCTTTAATTTTTTCCCACTCTGAGGAAATATTTCATTTGTGCACACTAGCAAAAAAAATTACAAAGTTTAAGTGGGCTGACAAAGGCAAGCTGACTGATAATGAATGTAGCAAAAGGGAAAGAATTGCAGAACTGGGCAGGGGGGGGGGCTCTGCAACGGAGTCTCCCATCATTCACTAGGAGTCTGGAAAATCAATTAACCTCAGAGAGTCCCCAGTGGAAAAGGAGACGGTGGTGGTTTCCTACCTGGACATTGGGAGCTGATTCAGGTAAAATCTTGACATCCCATCTCATTCTAAAACTTTCATACTAAAAGTTAGAGAAAATGTTGCCTTTTTCTCTGAGCATTTATTTTATATAATATTATAAATGCGTGCACACGCGCGCGCGCATGCACACACACACACACACACACACACACACACACACTGCCTTAGAGTTTGGGAAGTGTCACATAGACGTCATTATTCTATTGGATTTTTCTTAAAGACTGAAAGGATACATTTTCACTTCTTTTGAGTTGTGACCCATGAGACGTCAGAATCCCAGTAGTGTGCTTTTTGTGTTTTTTTTTTAAAGAAACTTGTTAACTTTCACTAATTTAAAAAAAAATCTGGATAATTAGGGTCAATTCAATAGAATGGAAAGAGGAAACTATTAAGATGTAGATATGCTGGGAGTGGTGGCATGCTCTTGTAATCCTAGTACTTGGGAAACTGAGATGAGAGGATTCCACGTTCAAGACCAGCCTCAGCAATTTAGCAAGATCCTCAGTAACTTAGTGAGACACAGTTTCAAAATTAAAATAAGTAAGTAAATAAATAAATAAGTAAATAAAATAGGGCTGGAGATGTAGGTCAGAGGTAGAATGTCCCTGGGTTCAATCCCCAGTCAAAACCAAACCAAACCAAAACAAAACCAAAAAATCAAGGAGACATTGGTTCGAGTAAGGAGAAGTTAATAGAAATGAAGCTATCTTTTGGAAAGTTGAATCAAAAGGAGGGCAATCCTCCTAAAGTGACCATTATAATCTTCAAATATTTGCATCTGTTAATTAACTAAGCTGGATTGTGGTCTAGGTTAAAACAAGAAGTGATTTGTGCTTATGTGATCCTCAAAGCCCTTTCTAATTCAGAGCCCTATGGTTGTATGACATGCAATAGGCTGTAGTCTTGGGGAAGATCTCGTTTCTCAATAGTGCCATGCCATTCCATCTGAATGGTCAAGTGATTTCAAAGACATGCTGAAGGAATACCATTGATGTCTCAGGGGTCCTTCCCTTTCTTAAGATGAAGGATGTGAAAAATATCTAAGCAGGTGCAGAGAGGCCATCTGTCCTGAGACTCTACAGGACATTCCTCTACTGGGTGGAGGATTGTACTCAGTGGATCTTGAGAATCTTTTGCAGCTCCTCACATTTTAAAAATTATTTCATTATAGTAGACGAGCATTGAGCTCCAGATTTTCTTAGAAAACAAGGATGGACTTTATGGAGGAAAGGGACAAGAAAATGTTCTCTTTTGCACTGTTCTGAGCAGCATCCTACACAGATAAACACTTGACAGTTAACCTTGATATTTTGTTTCTCTTTCTTTATGGAATTGCTTTGAACTCTGTGAGAAGGTATCTTGAAATATCATTGTCCTGCTTTAGGGACACGTGGGTGGGCATAAATACAGTTCCATCCTCAAATTGCTGGTTTTAGTAAATGAAATGCCCTTCACTACTGAGGAAATATATGGGTTGTAGATGCTGGAATAAAAAAGTTAAAAATATTTATTACACAAAAGAAATGCTAACTGAAAGAGGCATGTCTCTTTACTCTCCCAACAATTTCTCACTTATAAATGGCATCTCTAAAGGGCTGTCCAAATTCCTGGTGCAGGCATAGAGGAGACAGCTGAGTCACAGCTGCTAAAAAAGTCCACGCTTCCTTCCCCCTATCCAAGAGAAGATCCAGAGAGAAAGGAGCTAAAGGGAACTAGTTTACTTAAAACACACAGGTTTGAGAAGTCTATGAGATTCCTGGGGCAAGATGTGGGAGTGTTTGGAGCATGGAATTCACTTTCTCTAGAAAACTCTCGTAATCGGCCATAGTTTGTGCAAAAATATATCTCCTTTCTCTAGGGATCTTTCCTGCATTTGTCAGAACGCCCGTAATAGCTAGCCTATGATTTGAGAGGCTGCTAAACGTAGCCTGTATTTGTGACTTGGTAATTTCTGGCTTACCTGTTGGCTTTCTCTTCAAGTGTGATGATACTCTTCCCTTGGAAGTGCTCATTTCCAAGCATTTGAAGAACCTTTGGAAATGCCAGCTTTGCTTGAATTTGGACACTGGCTTGGTACCCCACTAGCAATATGACCTTGAACAAACTAAGTTGTCTCTACCTTAGTTCCTTCATTAACAGAATGGAAGTAATGTGAATTCTGATAGTTTTCAGTTGAAGGATTCAATTAGTTACTTCATGCAAAGGGCATAGAAGAGTGCCTGACAGGTAGTAGTCACTCTGTCACACTGGATGCAGGGACTACTTCTTCTAGTGGTCCTCCAGGTGTCACTTGCATCTGTGCTGCCGAGACGCCTATTTCACCTTCTGGCACCTTGCAGCTTCTCCCACTATTCTTACCTGTGCCTAAAGAACGTCCTCTAATAGAAGGAACACCAGAGATGAATGGAGGGTGATATTAATCTACCAGTGAACTTACATGCCAGCTAATAGGAGCAGCACTAATAACATCTGTTCAATATTGCCATTATTAATATTGCTGTAGAACTTCTTATGGATGTAAATAATTATATACACACAAAAGAACAAATTTAGCATTATTTAGACATTATGAATTTATGCTGAGAAGTCCCAATAGCATCAACTGCAAAATCATTAGACTTAGATCTTTAGCAAAATATTTGGGGACTGCAAATTCTCAAAAAAGCTTTCTTAAATATACCAATAAACAACAAGGAAATATAAAATGGGAAAGGTTAGAAATTCGTACCATACCAAAATATTAGCACTTACTATGTCTGGTTGGTGGGAATGTATGTGATCTTGTAAATTAAAAATGCCTATTGTTTACTTAGTACTTACTGTGTGCTGTGAACTGTGTTAAGTATTTTGGGTATTTTAAACATAACTGTTGGCTTTACACTTCATTTGTATTCTGATCAAATATTTTCATTAATCCCCTTTGAGATCCATAAAGCCTTTCTGAGTTTTGTTTGTGAATTCCAATGCATCTAAAGACTGTAATTGTAAAACTGCATTACAAATGGCACATATTGTAATTTGCCGCTACTTATATCTGCTTAAAACTGTCAATATGAGGAGAATAGATTTGATCATAGAACTGAAGTAAAACTGCTCTCAATTTAGTAGTCAAAACTTAAAATCCCCTCCTCCTTTCTTTGTGGAAAATATGTTTATATTTTCCGTGTACTTTTCTTTATTTCTAATAGAGGAATTTTATTTGCAGAAAATTTAGGTAAATAACACATTGAGTTAACCAAAGTATCATGTAATAAAAGAATTTGTTTTTTATTTACAGAAATGAAGTGGATATGTTTTGTGCCTTTAAAAATTTTGTACATATTTATGAAGTTCAGTATGCTAATTCAACATATACATATTATGTAAAATAATCAAATCAGGGCAATTAGCATTTCTGTCTTCTTAAATATTATTTCTTTGTGTTGGGAACCTTTATCTCTTAGTTTTTTTTAAATAAAATGTATAATAAACTGCTGTGAACCATTGTCATCCTACTGTACTGTAGAACACTGCTACTTTCTTTTTTTTTTGGTGGTACCGGGGATTGAACCCAGGGGGATCTATCTCCGAGCTACACCCCGGCCCTATTTTTTATCCTTTATTTTGAAACTCGGTCTCACGAAGTTGTGGAGGGCCTCACTAAGTAGCTGAGGCTGGCCGCGAACCCGGATCCTCCGGTCTCCGCCTCCCAAGTACTGGGATTATAAGCGTGCATCACCACACCCAGCTGAACACTACTACTTTCTAACTGTACTTTGGTACCTCTCATCTGATCTTGCTCTCACCTTCTCTGCCTTCTACAGTCCCTGGCCTCTAGTGACCGTTGTTCTACTTCCTATGTCTATGAAATCAACATTTTTACATGTGGGTTACTTCCACATGTGAGTGAGAACCTGAGTATTGATTTTTCTGTTCCTGGCTTATTTCACTTAACATCATATCCATCAGTTCCATTCATGTTGCCACAAATAACAAAATCTTACTGTTTTTTATGGTTGAATAATATGACGTGCCTAGATCTGACTTTTCTCCCAGGTGACATTGAAATTTACAAATTTAGAAAAAAAGGACCATATACCTGATACCCTGGGTCTTTGGAGAACTTAACTTTTTGCCTGTTTATTTGCCTTTCTTTGGAGGTTGTGATTATGATTGTAGTTATACATCTAAGGGTGGGAAGGAATTTTTACCACTGAAGGTCCAGCCTCGGCCAAGTTAGTGATTGGGTAGGAAGTGAGCTCTCCTGCCCTCAGTTATGCAGCCTGCATTTCCCTGGCCCTGTGACTTCTAGACCAGTATTTCATAGTACTATGATGTTTACTCTTTAACTTACACAATTCTCACTTCCCCTTGAAGGTATAAGTAACGCCACTGAATCGATTCAAGAGAACTGATTCACTGAGCTCTGAGGGTCTTCAAGGAAATGTCAGGTGCCTCAGTTTAGAACTGCATCTTGTCCAGGTTGCTACAGCCTGGTTCAGGACCACGTGACAAATCCTTAACTTTTAATGACTTTCAGTGTTTTGATAGAAGTAATATTTCTAGAAAACGTGTCCAAATTATTGCCAATCTTTCCACAGCAAAAATAAATCTTTTTGTGTTTTACTAGATGCTCAGAATACCTGAAAAATAAATCTTCATATGAAACATAGCCAATTCCTTTTGGATTACTTAACAGGCAGTGGGGGGGGTACAGAATCCCATCAGTGGATGATGCTCATCTTTTGGGGATATCTACATGTAGACCTGGCCACAACATAGAATGAGTTTCTAACATCACCTGTTTCCTTCTAGATGTGGCAGTCCTTTACTGTTTGGAGGATGAAGACCTACTGAACAAGACTCTGAATGTCTCCTCATCTCCTTTCTGTGCATCTGCAGGCAGTTCTTAAAGTGGTCATGGCTATTATCAGCAGTGTGCCAGTTATTCCTGAATCCTGGCTTAGCCACTGAGATGGAGTGGCTCACAGACTCCACTATCCGGGCCATCTAGGCCCTGTGTCAGGGTTCTCTACCCCCACCCCCACCCCTTGGACCCTTCAAGCTCTTAGTAATTCATCCTGCTCCTTCCCCTTCCACCCACAGTCCCTTCTGTTCCTTCCCCTAGAGATGTTTTTGTTCCTCTGGGTCATTGTCACCTCTTCTCTGTCATCCAATAGCTTCTTTTCAGTGATCCATCAACCCCTCTTTCTGTTTGCTACTAATTGTGTAGAGCATTCCGTAAAAATATTAGTTAGATACAATTATTTCGAATACAAGTTAATGGTGTGCTGAATACCATGATTTTCATGCCTTTCCTCAGTTCTGATTTCTCCATCCATCATCTTGATCTGAGTAAAACCTTTGGAAACATTCAAACTGTAGATTAAGGTCAACACAATACTGAGGGCTAAAGGGAGGAGTGAGGAAGGGACTTAATGTTGGGAGATATTTTCCTACGCCCCCTCATACATTTGATTTCACTTGTCTGCTTTATTGTATTCCACTAATTGAAAATGCTATTTCTGTGAATAGAGTATATTTTACTAATATCAGGTTACTAGTGAATTAAATAATGTTAGGAGTAATGGTGTGTGGATAATCACAATCGTGGCCCATACATTCCATATGGAAGTATGTATCGGTATACATTTTCTGACATAGTCATAAGCCTATCCTTTGAAGATGTGAAGCCTGCATCAGGAGTGCTTTTGAGATGTCGAACTTTCTATTATACCTTCATCTAGTTTACATTCTGGTTGTATCTTCAGATAAGGCCTGTAGTTACTAAAATAAGTGAAAAGTAGGTAAGTTATGTTATTAGATGTCAGAAGAATACAAGGAAGTTATACTCAAAGTCATTCTTTTAGATAATTTTATTTTTGGATGACTTACAATGCTGTTGATGTAATCAATCTTATCTTGAGCAGTTTATCACAAAATGTTACTTCTTGTAAGCAATTTCCCTGTGTTTGTTTTGCAATATCAAGCTGAAACAATTGGTGATTAAGGAGGGGTTCTTTTATAGTACTGATCTCTAATGATACTTTCTTCTTTCTATTTGTACACTTGATTCAACATTTCTTACTATAATATCTTTGGGTCTTTTATTCTCTTAGCATGTGGTCAAATAATGCTACACTTGATGTTATTTCTTTTTTTTAAGGGATTGCATCATTTATTATATGTATCATGACTATGTAACACAATAGAAGAAATAACATTAATGCACATGAAATAAGTATCAGTAGCAAGATTACAAAGGGTTTGTCTCAGGTGTCCAAAAGTGGCATGGAAGATAGTAGTACTTACAGCATTTGTTGTGGCTGCATGGAGAATACAACCTGGGTGTTGTCATTAGGGAATTGAATAAATAAAATGTGATGTCTATCATTGCATGGCATCCTATGCTGAAGTCAGATTTAGTGGTCTTAACTTACTTATAGAAACATGGTAAATATATTGATTATAGTTGAAAAAAATAAGTAGTATTGGTAGTATTGTATAGAATCTATATCACACAATTGAATTATTTACAAAAATTAAACACATACACAGACCAAAGATACATAGTTTTCAGAGATTTACTGTGAGCAAATCTATGTACAAACTAAATTCACTGGCATGTTTATCTACAAAGGTGATAAGGATGGGAAGAGGTCTAGAAATGATAAGAAATGGTAATAAAATAAGTGAAGGTATTGGCACATTAGTAAAGGAAATGTTTAATGAGCTAAGGAGCATGAGTACGTCAATTCTGTGTAACCAAAATAACAACAACAAAAACAATGTGTATGTGTGTGTGTGTGTGTGTGTGTGTGTGTGTGTGTAATTAAGTTAAAATGAAAAACTTCAAATACTCCTCCTACAACAATACCCTATCAGAGGAATTTTATAAGATATCAGCTACATAATTTCTTTTTTTTTTTTTGTGGTACCGGGGATTGAACCCAGGGGCGTTCTACCTCCGTGCTACACCCCCGGCCCTATTTTTTATACTTTATTTTGAAACCGGGTCTCACGAA
>PVJS01018089.1:0-19868 GCA_004027185.1 Glis glis | reverse complement strand
GTACTGGTTTGGTTCCTTTTTTCAGGTTATAGAGAATTACATTTTCCTAAAGTCTGTGTTATTTCTTAAGATATGTGTTGTCATTATCAGTTAATAATGTTGAACATTTGGCTTCCCCACATGAATTAACTATTATAATACCTTACTACTGGTCATTAGTCTAAAGTTTACACTGTAAGCAGTTTTGCTATTAGTGCCCTTCAGGCTTGAAGATAGTCATGTTAATTTTGATTATGTTGCTGGGGGGGAGGCAGGGAAATGGTGGCCCTAGCTTGTATCCCTAGAACTCGGGACTGCACATAAGCCAACATTTATATAGGGTAGATTTGTAGAAGCAAAATTGCTCGATTAAAGGGCAAGTGTGTTAAAATCCTGGGTATCTAAGGAAATGGCCTTCAGAAATATCCAGTCCCAGTTGGCCTCCTCCTGTTACGCTGTCTCTCATCAACCCTGCATTTTATCAATTCTTTGACATTTTGCAAATGATATGGATAAACCACTCATTTTTGTTGCGATTTGCCCTTATATGAGTAGTGAAGAGAGACTTTTCTTAAGTTTATTGGGATATTAGTTAGGGGCATTTAAAAGTCATTATTTACCAGAATGGCCTTGACAGCAAGATATTGAAATTTTATTTTACCTATTTTTAGAGATTTCAGAATTCCAAAATATAAGCAACGGCTTGAGAAGTGAGGCATGAAAGCCATCCTACAACACAGGACACCAGACTTCAAATGCTATCTTCACACTGCTCCTGCTTTTAATCTATTATTCAAATCTTATTTGCCAGCTTCTCCCCTCATATAGGAAATATAAAAATACTTCCAGGTTTTTATGTCACATTCTGAAGAAATACGTTTGCCTTTTCCGAGTAAACCTTACAGTCAGATAGATTTAAAGTTGATCATTATGTTTTCTGATCAAAAGCTGGAGGAGAAATTGAAGAATATTGGTTAAATGGGTTATAATGTATCAGCTAGTCATCTAAAGTTGGCGAGACATGGAGATGTCCAGTTGGAAGTTGTTTTCATGCTACCATGAACCCTGAGTTTATAACAAAAGAAAGTTAACTAATTTCTTTTTTTTTTTTTTTTTGCAGTACTGGGGATGGAACCCAGGGGCATTTTACCTCCTAGCTACACCCCCGGCCCTTTTTTTTATACTTTATTTTGAAACCGGGTCTCATGAAGTTGTGGAGGGCCTCACTAAGTAGCTGAGGCTGGCCGCGAACCCAGATCCTTTGGTCTCAGCCTTCCAGGTACTGGGATTACAAGCATGTGCCACTACGCCACGTCCCCCCCCCCCTTAACTAACTTCTTATCTCTATTATTCACACTATTATCAGCAAGACCTGGTGGCACACACTTGTAATCCCAGTCCTTGGGAGGGTGAAACAAGAGGATTGCAAATTTGAGGCCAGCCTCAGCAATGTAATGAGACCCTCATCAGCTTAGTGAAAGCCTGTTTTGAAATAAATTAAAAATTACAAAAGGGCTGTGGGTTTAGCTCAGAGATAGAATGCCCCTGGGTTCAATCCCTAGTACAAAAGCAAAACAAAGCAAAAATGAAAAACAAACAAAACAAAACAAAGCATTATTATCATGTATGAATAGTTGGGTTGTGGTAGTTTGCATGTTAGAAGTTCTACTGAGGAGGAGAGTGAGTAATGGCATCTATCATATATTATCACTGCACTGCTCCTTCTTTCACAAGAGCCCAGAAGTAGTGGAATTCTACTGTATTCTCATCTTCTCTTTTCTAATTATTGATTATTTTACATTTAAAATCTCACACACACATAGAGCAATAATATTACCTAGATGCTTTCCTAACTAGAATCCTGACTTAATGATCACTTAAATATGCAGAGCACTTAGCTTCTAATGCCATAGGATATTGTAGAGATATTTTCAAATTCATTGTCACAGCATTCCGGAGTAGCTGTTGGAAGTAGAGATGAGAAAGTCAGCCAGATTGTTTCTTTGGTGGTATACAATGAGAAAATGAGGACCCAGGCCGACTTGAATCTCAGTGAGGCCCAGTGGAAAACCCTACTCACGATCCTACCTCTCGAGGCTCTCTCCAGTCTGTTAGAATGGCCGCTGACTTCCACGCCACGTAAGCATCTGTGTGCACAGTGCTTCTGGCTGCTGGAGAGGTGTCCTTTTTTTTTGTGTGTGTAGTTCCATGAAATGGTAAGTATACTTTCCTGAGAGAGGACTATGAAGAGAAAGTTATTGTGATTCAGGCTTCTTATATAGGTGGCTTATTTCCTGTGGATTTGAGAAAAAAAAAAGCCAAACTGCATTTAGTCATGTGTAGAATGAGAACTGGTTAATATGTCCAGTAGCAGTAGTTAATAAACCGGCTGATATGATGACGATACCCATTTTTTTTAAAGTTTTAACTGAAGAAAATGGCAGAAAGAACCATAATGCTTTACTCTTAAGAATATGTTGTAAGAACTATGAAAAACTCAAACACAGGCCTGTATAGCTTATATATTAATCAAGTCTAGAAAGATTTTAATAGAAAAGAGGTTTATATTAATGGAAAATAAAGAAGATTAAAGTTTTTAAAAAACTTTTGAGATGTGTTTTAATTGTTTACCTAAATTAGTTGGTTCTCTGTTTCCTCTAAGTGTATTTGAAAGTCTTAATGCAGTGGCTGGCCTTCTTAAAGAGTAGTTTAACATACTTAAGATTCCTTGGACAATCTGATATGAAACTTTATAAATCTGAAGCCTCCCAGCAGGTCTCTGCCCCTCCTCCAGTAGGTTGGGCTGTGGAATTTTGTTTTACATGGCTGCAAAACCCCCTTCATCAATGAAAAATGATCCATCACCCATCATGCTTGAGCGAAGTCAGAAGCAACTGCTGAAATAAGCCAGAACGTGTCTGATGTGGGTGAAGCGGAGCCCACCAGTAATCCCTCCCTGAGAAACAAAACAAAGAAAGGCTTAAATGTGAGCTTGGGTGGTTTCCAATCTTACCAAAATGTAAATATGGCTTCAGTTGGGAATTTTATTTTTCACTACATTTACTCTCAATTATTTTGTTCAGTGGCTTTCTCTAGATTGTATATCTAACACTAAGCGAAAAAGATGAGATTTTACTGGAATAGTTGAAAGGGTAAAAAAATAGGAAAAAAAATCCACACAGGTCTATACACTCACTGGTGTCTTTGTGAAAACACCTGGTATCTTACTCTACTGCTATTGTGAGGGTAGCAACAAAAATTACCAGAAAAAAATTGTTTTCAATTTTTAAAAATTTTAAAAATGTTTTTAAAGACAGTAAAGCTATTCTGGATGATTCTGAAAATGTCTAATCCTGTCTTATTTCCAGGAGCTATTTAGGGTAATGGGTAAGAGTGAAGAACCCATAGTGCCTGGGTTCAGATCTGATTTGGACGCTTTCTTGCTCTGTGACCACAGACAATTTAAATCTTTTTCTGTAAGGTACTTTTCATTAATACATTCCTTCTACATTTTAATAAACTCCTTTTCATCTGTGAAATCATTTCTAAGGCTATTTGGCATGGAATCACCCATTAACTCCATAATGAGGTTGGATGAAGTCACATACCTACTGTCAGGGCTGAGCATGTCACCGAGTCATATTTTTTGGGTTCCAATTTGTGCCCGAGACCTGAAAATTAGGTAAGAAATTTAGTTTGCTCACACCTGTCTTTTGGGTTCCCTTCTACAGTGGACATGTCACATATATTTGATATGAAAGATCGCTGGCCTTGTGTTCTTTTAGTATCTACTTCCCTGATTCACACAACTATTCTTCATTTTATTTGATTTATGGAAAGAACACTGACGTAGAGACCCATAGTAGGAGACAGTGTGCTTGTGTGTATGCACGTGTGTGCAGGGTCACAGGTACAGTGTATTTCCTTGGAGCCTTTGTACTAGAGGACCTCGAAGGTGTGTCTCACAGCCTCAGTTTCTGACTTACACTGCTGCCCAGCCACATGCCTGAACTGGTTGCAAACGTAGTACATTCAGACTGCGTTTCTGGTTCAGTTCCCTGACTGTTACCCACTGCTACTTATCTTGATATCTGGGAAAGAAAACTGAATCATATGGAGGTAATACAGAAATAGAAGACCCTTTTGTAAGACTGTGTTTTATCAGTAGTTTTAAAGAATATTTAAGGTTTGAGTTATCTAAAGCAGGGGTTGGTGAACTATCGCCCATGGGCCAATAGCTAACCTGCAACTTATTTTATAAGGTTTATTCAAATGCAGCCATGCCTGTTTGTTACGTGTTTTATGTGGCAATCTTCTTGTTACAACCACAAGAGTTGTGTAGTTGCAACAGAAATGGTATGACCAACAAAGCCTGAAATCTTTACTTACTGGCTTTGTGTAGGTATTGTTTTCTAACTCCTGATCCTGAAACACGTTTCTTGTTTTCTTTCTTTCTTCTTTTTTTTTCCTTTGTGGTACTAGGGATTGAATCCAGAAGCATTCTACCTCTGACCTTCACCCCAGCCCTTTTTGTTTTTGTTTTTCAAACAGGGTCTCTCTAGGTTGCTGAGAGTCTCCCCAAGTTGCTGAGGCTGGTCTTAAACCTGTAGTCCTCCTATCTCAGCCTCCCAAGTAGTAGGATTACAAGCACGTGCCACCATGCCTGGCTCATATTACCTGTTTGAAAACATTTGTAATGAGGGTTCAGGAAAAACTGCTTTTAGTATTATGGTAATACTACCTTCATATCAGTTCTCTTTACTCTTTCTGTGTAAATTATATGGAAACCACATTTCTTTTCCACTCAGGATTTAGCTGTTAGATAGATGCATAGGGTTGAAACTGTATTATAGAACATACACAGAACAAACTATGAAAAATGGTACAGAAAAATAATGAGGGTGCCTTTTAAAAAACGTGAGTGAAAGGAGCTTGACATGCATCATGAGTAATCCTTATACCATTGCACTGTGAAGGTCAAAGAAGTAAAATGGCAAAGCCATGTGTGTGCTTAGCTATCACTTCATGCTGTGTGCCGATACATACTCTCTTCTACCACCTAAGTTGGCAGTGTATGCCAGTTCCTTAGAAATTCCTTAAGTCTTACTAACTGAAATATTAGTTGAGGTAAAGGAGATTTTAATGTTACTTCCCAACAAAGATGGAAGGGTGTGAAATTGAACTTCTCATTCCATTCTGCTTAATTCAGTCTTATTGAAGGATGATTATTCAGCCAAAGTCTAGCATTTGCTTTGAATCATAGACAATTTGAATAGAAGTCTTACCAGCTAAACAGTCTTGGATTATATATATTAAACATACATTTTTGGCTAGAGGTGGAACTCTTGGGGTGAACAATTTGATAATTGATGGGTGTGTTTGAAATGACTTCTTCAATCATTATTAAGAGTTATTTCTACCTATCAATAAATGATGGGTTTGGGTTTCCACAAATGTGCCTTTAGATCCTTTTTCTTTATGGTGGGACTAGGCTCAAGTAATATTTTCACATAGTAATTAACTATAAGCAGTGCAAAGGATTTTCTTCTGGGTCTGAATTGATTATCATTTATTTTGTGTTTTTGTGGCACTAGAGATTGAACCCAGGGACATTCTATCTCCAAGCTAGACCCCCAGCTCTATTTTATTTTTAATTTTGAAACAGGGTCTCACTAGGCTGATGAGAGTCTCACTACTTGCTGAGGCTGTCCTTGAACCTGCCATCCTCCTGTCTCAGCCTCCCAAGTACTAGGATTATAGGTGTGCACCACCACGCCCAGCTCTTGATTATCTTTTAAAGAACTCTTATTCATGTTTTTTTTTTTTTTAGTTATCTTCCAGTAGGTTCTCTTTGGTATTGAACTAGAGAAATATATTATGACCATATGCCCTCATCCATATGCTCTTAGAAGCTTTTGTATCTTCTTGGATTTATTCTGTTTTAATTTTAGTATTTAAATTGAAACAAAAAAGTGTTGCTTGTCCTTAGAGCACATGCACACTCCTAATTATTGATTATGTATATCCACTTCTTTTTTAACTTTTTATTTATTTATTTTTTTATTTATTGGTGCATTGTAATCATACATCTTGATGAGTTTCAGGGTGGTGGAAGTATACATGCACACATCGGTCAATTAGCCCTCTCCCAATTCCCACCCTCATTCCTTCCCCTTTCCCTCTTTTTCGTGCTCAGCATAGTAGTTGACTTTGATAAGTTTGTGTATGTACATCCTATGCATTAGGGTGTTTCCCTCTTCCCCCCTCCCATCTCTCTGTTAGGTCGCCTTCTTTACTCATCTAAGGTTTTCTCCAGGAGTCCCTCCACTTCTTGTTTTGTATCCTCAATATTCCCAGAATATAGAGTTAAAAATAAAGAAAAATCTATTAAGACATCCTTGTATATTTCAGAGAAATATGAACTTTATTTAAAATCATCAATATCTATACTTTTTCCAAAAAGATGTTTTTCTGGGAATAAATATATTCTCTCAGATTGTAAATAGAACTACATTTAAGATATTCAGTAAGTTTCTTTTCTGGTCTTCTGAAAAAAATTTTTTTTGATGAAATAAATGTATAGCATTTGGGAAGTTGGGCATGGTGTCTCATGCCTATAATCTCAGTAGTTGGGAGGTTGAGACAGGTGGATCACAGGTTTGAGGACAGCCTCAGCAATTCAGACCCTCAGAAACTTAGCAAGACCCTATTTCAAAATGAAAAATAAAATAGGGCTGGGGATGTAGCTTGGAGGTAGAATGCCTCTGTGTGAACACAATACATAGTACCACATATGCACACACAAATGCATTTGGGAGATGCCAGTAAATTTATATTATGATTTTTGTTGGCATAGTTAAAGATGACCTATTCAAGTTAGTTTAACTCAGTATTGAATATATCCTAACAGAGTATGTATTTATTTTTATGTCCTAGATAGAAGAGAGATCATTCCAAACATAAATGAGCAGCCAATTTGTGTATTAAAACTTAATTCAAACTTGCATTAGGCTAATTTGTTAATTTTTGAGAGTCATCAAACTGTGTTAAGGATATTGGATTTGCCAATATATTTTGACTAGGACATTATTGATTTTAAAAGATATCCACAGTATTTAAGAAAATATGAAAATATTCTATATCTTTAAATGAAGCTTATTCTTTAAATAGTAAAGAACTTGAAAAGATAATCCTAAACCGGGCTTGGTGGTGCATGCTTGTAATCCCAGTACTTGGGAGGCTGAGACAGGAAGATCGCAGGTTTGCGACCAGCCTCAGCTGTTTAGTGAGGCCCTCCGCAACTTAGTGAGACCCTGTTTCAAAATAAAGAATAAAAAATAGGGCTGGGGGTGTAGCTCGGAGGTAGAGTGCCCCTGGGTTCAATCCCCAATACCAAAAAAAAAAAAAGATAATTCTATTAGTTTCTTACTATTATACTTAGTTGGAAAATTACAAATGTGTAAGTGCCTTGTGAAGTAGAATGTGGGAGATGCTAGTATAGTGTCTTTTTTAAAATACTTTCATTGGTGAATTATAGTCAAATCATAATGTAGCTCCTAGTGATAGGGACACAGCACTTGGTGAGCTTTCCCCAGCTCTCTCCCCACTCTCCTCCTTCCCCACACATGATTTTGAGATTGGCATTGGTATTCTCACATAGTACAGTGTCTTTTAAAACAACCCCCCCCCCAAATGTTCAGAGCTGTCCAGGGCCTTATAAATTACTTTTTCTTTTTCTCCTTTTCAACTTTGTTTAAATTAAACTGACCCAGGTTTTATTGAAAAAATTGACTTCAGAAACTATTTGAGTTTTAGTCTTTTTCATAATTCTCCAGGAAGGGTCTCTATTTTCATGTTCTCTCCTGGAACTAACACCTTGTTTGAATAAGTACTCAAGAGTCCCTCAAATGCTAGAGTTTTGGCAATATAGTTTTGGGGCCAGAGGTATTTTTCTAAAGAAGTAGGGGTTCCGGATATTACTTAGAACCAGTCCTTTTAGTGAGCAGCTTAGGAACAGAAAGAAATTTGGGCAAGTCCAAATCAGCCTCATTTTATTTTCAGACGAGCAGGTGGCAAAGGCCCTTAAGAGTCTCTCCATGGTGGAAGCTGCCTTAGAGGTGAGAGAGAGCTGTCCCTTAGCTGACTGATTGGCGGAGAGGATTAGCAATCTGCAACATGCTCTTCAGAAGTAATTTTCCTCCAAGGGTCAAGAACTATGGTCACCATTTCTCTGGCATGATTTGCAGCTACTCATTTGTAGCCTTGCCACCAGTAGCAAATACAACCACTGAAAATGCAGGATGTTTCCCCATGTATTTTCCCTCCCCCTGCCTAACTAAACTTCAGTATTGGAGTGAAACTTAAAATTCATGAGCTGTGCTCCCATTTATGAATTAGAAGCTCGCCGTGACAGTTCTCTTTTAAATAGGTTGTAATCCTACAACTCAGGAACATGTTTACAGAGGACTGTGTATCACAGAAGACTTTCTGTTTTGGGCTTTCTAGGGAGTCTTACTGATCAGTGGGATACTGTGTGATGGAATGAGCTCAAGATACGTGCAGGGTGCTGTCTGTTGTAAGGTTATCTATTTCCATTTGCCTTTGTTCCACTTTGTGTTCCATGTGGCTGCTAGTGTTAGCATTATTTTTTAAATGAAGCTTGGATTATGTCATACTCCCAGATAAAATTTACAATACTTTCAATATAACTGTAGAAGAAAATCTAAATACCTCTTCATGACATTTAAAAATTTTCATGTCTAGTTTTGTTTCTTCGTCATCATCTCCATACTTTTCAAGCTCATTATACAGAATTACTTGAGATTCCCTGATGTATTATTCCTTTAGACTTGTATGACTTTTTTCCTTTCTCTGATTGCAACCTATTTCCATTCTGACTTTTTTTTTTTTTGTGGCACATCCTTACTCATTTTATTAGGTGCAACTCAGTGAAGTCTTCCCTAATCACCCTGGTGTAGGTAGCCAATTCTTCTGTGCTCTTTAGAATTTTGAACTATTAGACACACAACACACTGTTTCATTCATGAGCCCAGGATTATTGTTATTAGTTTTTGTATTTCCTGTCATCTATTTCATTACACTGTATTAATCCTTAATCTTGAAATACAAAATTCTTTACAAAAGTAATTGTAAAAATCATTTATGAAGATTTATAAATATGTTCTACATGTGGTAAATAGGTACATGGAACCTCTTGGATTACAATGTATTGTAAATATAAAGTAAATCTGATCTTTAAAAAGTATTATCACACAAGTCAAGTAGACCACTAATGATTCTTCAGACTCTTTTTCTTTCATTTTCTTACTTTGTTTTGTTTTGGTTTTGGTCCTGGGGATTGAACCCAGGAACAGTCTACCTCTGAATTGCACCACCAGCACTATTTTATTTGTTTATTTTTTTAAAGTTTGAAAGAGTGTCTCACTAAGTTGCTGAGGGCCTCACTAAGTTGCTAAAGCTGGCCTCAAACCTTTGATTCTCCTGTTTTAGCAGCCCAAGTATTGGGATTATAAGTGCACCACCAGTGATATGCTAGTGATAGGCAACTGATCCTCTTTATTTTGTACAGCTACTCCCACTTGTTATTGTTAATCAGAATCCTAGGGTCTAAAGTTAACAGTGGCTATGGAGTCTAAAATTAGCAGTGGCTATGAAGAACATCAATTAAGGCCATTTGTCAACAAGTCAATGTGGGTTCCACTGGTAGTTTAAATTTATGTACAGAGAGCACTTACACCAGTATAAGGGCAATGGGGGCATGTGTTGTTGCAGTGTAGTAAGCCATTGGAGGGTTGTGATAGCCAATAATACTTTTTTTTTTTTTTGCGGTACTGGGGATTGAACCCAGGGGTATTCTACCTCCGCGCTACACCCCCGGCCCTATTTTTTATACTTTATTTTGAAACCGGGTCTCATGAAGTTGCGGAGGGCCTCACTAAGTAGAGGGAGAGAGAGAAAGAGAGCAAGAGAGCTGAGGCTGGCCAGGAACTCAGATCCTCAGGTCTCCGCCTCCCAAAGTACTGGGATTACAAGCCTGTGCCACCACGCCTGGCAACCAATAATACTTTTGATAAAAACTTTCCCCTTGCTACATGAAGATGCATTTCCTTGCCACCTCTTCCCATTGATTAGTTTTAAATTAAAAAAGTACGTCATTTTTCATGAGAGCATTTCTAAAAAGTCTATTTAACGTGTACTTGAAAGACAACATTGCTTTTCAGGCTGCTGGAGTTTGGGTTATTTTAAAGGAATTTTAAGAGGGATTCAAGGATGGGCACTCTGTTTTGCAAAAAGTTTTAGGGTGGTAGTGTCACCTGGACTTATCTGATGTATTGTTTTGACTTTGATACTGGCCCTGCTCCATTTAGGGTTAGGAATGTGGCTTTCATTCATATTTAAATTGCCAAATATTTGATGTGGAGAGGGAGAAGGATTTAAGTTTACTACTCCTTAGCCTGTTGTTGTTGGTCCCAAATTCTCTGAGTTTCTCCACACAGATCCCCATGGAAACCAAACAAAAAAAGCTACTGGAAGGGAGACAGGCTGTTGGTTTTTCTCATTAAAGCCACGGCTGGAATTTTATTAATTGTAATCCATTTTCTTTCAAGATTAGACATAAAGGCCAGTTTTTATTTTTATGATTTAAATAAACTAAATATGTTGACTTGTGTGTGCATATTTATATGGGCTAAGAAGCATAATTAATCATTTTACTTCCATTGTACAATTACCCCTGACAATAAATCCAGAAAAACAAAAAGAAAAACAAAAAAATAGACTGATATAAAGGGGAAAGGCAACTTCCATTTAAAAAAAACACAAGTTATTAAATAAACTGGAAGTGTAGCCAGGCCTGGTGGTGCACGCTTGTAATCCCAGTACTTGGGAGCCTGAGACAGGAGGATCATGGGTTTGCAGCCATCCTCAGCTACTTAGTGAAGCCCTCTGCAACTTAGTGAGACCCTGTTTCAAAATAAAGAATAAAAAATAGGGCTGGGGGTGTAGCCTGCAGGTAGAATGCCCCTGGGTTCAGTCCCCAGTTCTGCAGTAAATAAATAAATAAATAAAGTGGAAGTGGTGTGGGTGAGAGTGAACAGAGACGAATCTGACCCAGCTTGTGCTTCAGTTCCCTCCTACCTTTAAATCATAGTTGTGTGTGAAAGTCATCTAAAGTATGGAGGAGTGTATCACAGATCTCAACTACTATAGACCATATAAAGCTTCATATGTATTATTTACTACTTTGAGTAGATATCGTAGAATTCTATTAAAAAAGGGATTTGGTAAGACTTAAATGTAGCTTTACCTTTTTGATCTAGCATTACAAAGAAAGACAGTTTTCACTCTTCCTTCCTCTCCTGTCCAGTAAAGTTATTAAAAATTATTTATATTTTAGGTAGTTTATATGTCTGAGGAAAACCTCACTAAACATGTATCTTCTATTTTTTTAATAATTCAAAATCTGTGCTTCCTTCTGAGGCTCAAACTGGTTTCTTATTCAAATGCAATATACAGATAAATATTTCTTATGTGAAAATTTAAAGAGGATATTCATAAAAAGAGCACCATTTTTATTAAAATTATGATTTCTACATTATACATTTCAATAAAGCATTTCCTTCTCCAGCACTTTCCCCATTTTTAGGAAATCTGTTTAGATTCTAACAGTGGTCCTCTTTTCCCTTTGTAGGTGGCTGCACTTTCGATGACGGTCCGGGGGCCTGCGATTACCACCAGGATCTATATGATGACTTCGAGTGGGTGCACGTCAGTGCGCAAGAGCCCCATTACCTGCCGCCGGAAATGCCTCACGGTGAGAATCACTCTCTCTACTCAGTAATGCCTTTTCTTATTTTAGATACGGCAACAATAATTTGTTATAATAAGTTAATTTGTTGTGCTACTTGACCACATCTAATAGTCTTAAACTACACTTTGCCTTTCACTTAATAACTTTCCCTAGACCTCTATTCTTCGAGAATTCTCATTATATCTTTATACTTTTTGGGAAAATATAAGTATTGTTTTTCACACACACACACACACACACACACACACACACACACACACACACACACCAAAATATAAAAACAGAAAGGCCAAACAAACAAATTCTATTCAAAAAATTTTTAAACTATGGAATCACCTCATTTGGGACTTATTCAATTAGTTTATACAGGTTCAATCAAATCCCACTGAAGGGAAGGACTTACATTTCGTGGTCAGGGAGATGCTGTCTCATTCTCCCACTGAACCAGCCAGAGGCTCCGAGGGCGGCATCTTAGAGGCAAGATTGTCTTTTCTGAGTGACTTATATAGAAACAGGACTGAGACCTGTTAATTGTTTACCTAGATGTTGTGGTCTTCTTTGGTTTTTGATTTTATCAGATAATATATTTTCTATATTAAGTCATTTTGAAACAAACAGTTTGATTTGTGTTTTACTCATGAAAAACACATTAATATAGGATATTGTATTATACCATATTGAAGTTATATTTGTGCTTTCAATTCAACATATAAATTTTGAACTAATTCTGAATTCTGTTTAGCAACAATTTGTTAAATTGTAAAAATTAAAAACTTTAACAGGAATTTTGAAACACAATACATAGAACAAACTATCTTTCCAATGTTTAGAAAGAAACATATATTATGTAACACTATATTATATATAATCATGTATTTATAAAATATGTGATGGGCTGATTTCCTATTACTAATAATTTACATTTGAAAACATACTTTTGTATTTTTATTATAATTATATCAAAATGGCTTATAATTAATTTTTCTACAAATTCAGAAAGCTTTTCCTAAACTGAATATGAAATTTTAGATATGACAATTTTAGACAGTGAAGATATTGATTCTAGTGACTGATGGAAAAAACTTCTTAGTGGCATCCCTGAACTTACTAATTAATATGATTTATTTAAAAAAACAATAAAGAAGAGCATATCAGAGGAACACAAAGCAAATGAAACAAAACCTAAAAGTTATGTTTCCAGATTTTTGGATTGTAAATGAATATAGTAAACACATTCTGTGACATTTATTAGTCCACCCTGTGATGAATTAAATCTGCTTATTATTCTGAATTGTCTCTTTCCATGGTCGAGTAGGCAAATGGTTATTTCTGAGGCTGGACTGAGCCATAATTTCCTTTGCAGAGGAATTTACCAATTTATCGGCATCCTTTGCTTCTTATGTTTGACCCCTGCATTGTCAGCAGCCTCATTTAGTTTTATGCAGAGGTTTCTATTTTTCTTTCAAAGGTACATAACCTTATTTTACTGGTGCATTTTAATTAAAGAAACTACTGCAATTTTTCATCTGAATTTTCTCTGTGGTATATTTAGACTGAATTTTTCATGTAAAATTAAAGAAGGTGGGCTGGAATGCACACATTTTGACTGTTTATCATCAGGGTATAATCAGAAAGACGTTGATTTATGGAAATGTTACTATTGTTAATTACCATTGATGGTGGGTAATGAATAGCTGAAGAGATACTGCTCCGATGACCTTGTTGGCTCACCTTTGATGCACAGCTTAATCGGTGGTTACAGTAAAATATGATATGCACAGAAAATGAAAGTGTTTGAAATTCAGCCGCATCATCCAATTAATAGGACATTAAGTAATTAATCATGCAGAGGAGGGAAAAAGGTCATGGCCATTTTATTTTTCCGAATATAACTGTGTTTAGTCTGAGGAGAGGTGAAAGAAAGTATTCATATCTACATTTACTTTTTATTGTTTTCTTTGTACAAGAGATACTATTCTTTTCATTTTCATTATGATATTTCTTTAAAGTGCTGACTGAACATTTTCTACTCATAAATTAGCAAAAAGGAGACATTTAGATTTATCCTACTAAAGTTTTAGAAATGATAATTTTATTTTCAAATAAATATGTTCACTCGTACTTTTTGTTGTTATTGCCGTTTACTTTAAACTCATACACACAAAAACAAATCAACAAAATAATCCCAAGTATTTGGCAACACTGTGGTAGGAATATGGTTCTCAGGAGCAAATTTGTAATGGAACTTTGTGTAGGACTTGGACATTGCCAATCAACTTCTCTTTTTGACCTTTTTGCATTAGAGGCCAAGAGGGGAAAAAGAAATATAGGGCAAATAAATAGTTTAGAATTAAAGAATGAATGTGGGTAAAAGGGAAGACTAGGAAAAAGACAAAAATAATTTCTCCATATGGGATAACGCAGTGCTATCAATAATTGCTTACCACGTTTCACAGCAGGTCCTAACATACCATTGTTAGAAGGCAATGATGAGGGCTAGAAAACCTGCAAAATATAGTTAATAGTAGCATGCCAAAGAATGAGCACTTCACAAAAGAGTCTGAATGGCCAAAAATTATATGACAATATGAGTACCTATTCAATTTAGTCCAAGGAAATGCAAATTAAAAATACAGTGAAGCTAGGGGTGATGTGCACCTGTAATCTCAGTACTTGGGAGGCTGAGACAGGAGCATCACAGGTTCGAGACCAACCTCAGTAACTTAGTGAAGCTCCCAGCAGCTTAGTGAGATCCTATTTCAGAAAAAAAGAGAAAGGAAATAAATAAATAAATAACTGCGTACTCAGTGGGATGGTGACAATCACAATTTCAGATGTTGGTAAGAAAGAGAGAGAGAGAGAGGAGAGAGAGAGGAGAGAGAGAGAGAGAGAGAGAGAGAGAGAGAGAGAGAGAGGGAGGGGATAGAGAGAAAGGGAAGAAGAAAGAAAGAAACTGCATACTCAGTGAGAAGGTGACAATCATGATTTCAGATGTTGGTAAGAATGTAGAGCAAGTGAAACCCTCATATACTCCTACCTGAGTGCAAATCCACACAACTACTTTGTACAATCTAATGACCAACTCATTCATTGTTGTGTCTAAGCCCAGCAGAACTGAGTATACATGTTTACCAAAGGACCTGTGTTAGAGTATTTATGGCATTGGCATTCATAACAGTTCCAAACCAGATTCCTCTCAACAGTGCAATGGAGAAATAAATGGTGCTGTATTCATGCAATGGAATCTTACAACACCTTGTAAATGAGCATACTATTGCTATAAACAATGGTATGAATGAATTTTACAAACACAATCTTGAAGGAATGAAACCAGACACAAAATAGTATGTATTTATATTCCATTTTAATAAATTTGAAAAACAGGCAAAACTGATGAGTTAGAAGTCAGGGTATTATTACTTGCAGGAGGGGCTGAGGAGAAGGTGTGAAGGGGCTTCTGGATGCTGGTAATATTCTGTTTCTTGATATGGATGGTGCTTTCACAGGTATGCTGAAATTGCATAAAATCATTGAGCTCTCCAGTGGTGGGCTGTGCACTTTGTGTGTGAATATTATAGATTAATAAAAAGGGACACACACACATACAAAAACTAAAATCAGTGTGCATAGGGATACTATTGGAAAACCAAAATAATAATTAAAATGTTATAGATTAGGCCGGGCGTGGTGGCGCACGTTTGTAATCCCAGTACTTAGGAGGCTGAGAGAGGAGGATCCGGGTTCGCGGCCAGCCTCAGCTACTTAATGAGGCCCTCCACAACTTAGTGAGACCCTGTTTCAAAATAAAGAATAAAAAATAGGGCTGGGGGTGTAGCCTGGAGGTAGAACACCCCCGAGTTCAATCCCCAGTACCGCAAAAAAAAAAAGTTATAGATTACAATGAAAGAGACATAACAGGAGACCTCAAATGGGTCCAAACTGTTATTTTCCCACCATCCTGGACTCCTCTTCACACAAAAAATTACTGTGTCCTTTGACAACTTTGTGTCTTTATATGTTCCCTTACCTTTGTTTACTTATGTCTTATTTACTTCTGTCCACTTTTCCAGTCAACAGACTCTTATCTATTATTATTATATATACACAAATCCCATCTGCTTTGCGAAGATTTTCCTGACTAGCTCAGAACTCTTCATAGCCAAATATGCTCTCCACTGTGCTTTGCACATATTTCAGTTGCTGATGTTATAGTATCATTTTTATATATCCTTTTTTTCCACTAGACTATAATGTCCTTGTGAGTATAAATAGACCATATGTTTTCATCTTTGATTTCCCAAGACACTGTTTCATTTTACTTAGGCAAAAAATGCCAGCTTCTAATATAAAGTTTAAAATATTTTTGTCGAAACTCAAATAATAAATTTATTTTTCCCTTGGTTAAAAAGTTAATTGAATTTAAAAAACCCATTTCCCAAGCATTATATCGAGATCAGATTTTAATGTAATCAGAAGACCTCCACATAATTATTAATATTATGCTTTTGCCTTTATAAATAATATCCATTTATTTTGGACATGTTTAAATGTTATTAGCTTATTTAGAACATATTTAAATATATATATATATATATATATATATTTATTTTTTTTTTATTTTATTTTTTTTTGCGGTACTGGGGATTGAATGCAGAGGCGTTCTACCTCCGCGCTATGCCCCCAGCCCTATTTTTTTATGCTTTATTTTGAAACTGGGTCTCACGAGGTTGCGGAGGGTCTCACTAAGTAGAGAGAGAGAGAGAGAGAGAGAGAGAGACAGAGAGACAGAGAGAGACAGAGAGAGAGAGAGAGACAGAGAGAGCGAGAGCTGAGGCTGGCCGCGAACCCGGATCCTCCGGTCTCCGCCTCCCAAAGTACTGGGATTACAAGCGTGCGCCACCATGCCCGGCATGAACATATTTAAATATATTAATACTACGAAGAAAGAGTTTTCTATTTTTCTCTGTTTTTATTTACTTTGCTTGTCAAATTAACACCAATCTTCTACTTCTCAAAAATCTGTTATATAAATATATAACACAAACTTATAGAGAATGAGATGTTGTAAGGACCTAGAAATTGTTCTTTAATCTCAACTACATTTGTATCTGTGACCTTGTTTGTCAAATAGTTTATGTTATGACCTCATGAAACAAATTCATTTGACCATTGTACTGTATCTTCTGTTCTGGATCCAAGAGTAGGGATCGTGATTGACATCTGAAATATTTCCATTGTAATTATAACTGCTTTCCCTTTTTAACAAGTTCTTGTAAAATGACTAATTGAATTTTAGTTTAGAGTCTCTAGAGAGTACCATTTGGCAGTATTTAAAATTGTGATTACATTGTATCCCACCTTCAATCTGGTGCTTTTTACAGATAATATGTAAATCACTACACAGAGTTCCTAATTTAAAATGCACACATTTTATATACTGTAAAAAAATAAAAACTCTCCATCATTAAATTAATCTGAAAATTAAAGTAAGAAACAGTTTCTCCTGCTGTATAAGACTTAGTGGGATGTGCTTCGATAGGTTATGGCCCTACTGGATTTCAATTCTCTCTCCATGTCAAGCCCCCAAACTAAAATTTAGAAAGCATCATGTAGAAAAGGAGCAGAAATGAATAATGCTGTTAAGAAATGTACCTTTATGTTAAATTGTTACTTTTAAAACTAAGTATCTTTATTTTTCTTAGATTTTTAAGCATGAATCATTAGCCAGGCTGTTACAATGAGGGTTGCCCTCTTCAAATATTTATTTGGTGAGGTTCAGTGTGCCTGTGTATTCAGTGTGCCTGGGTTACATGGTTTTGTATCTAGCTTTCTTCTGATAGTGCAAGGTAGTGAAAATTATATAAAACATCAATGTCCATAGTGTGATACACATGATGACATTAATAGGTGTCACAATCTCAGCAGTTTTCTACTTCATCTCTTAACTTCACAGGAGAAGATAATTGTAATTTATCAAAATATCATTATCGATGCCATGCAACACATTTTAATACATCTGAGAAAAAAACTTCTAGAGAATTTTTAACTTACCATTTCTAAACCTACAGACTTTCTCTCTGAAAACAGTAATTATTTATTAAAATTAGTAGATTACTTTGCCTAATATTTTCATCGCCTTCTTATAGACAGTTGATAATATGGCATATGTTTTTACAGAACCATAACTGCCAAAAAATTCACACTGCTGACTTAGTAAGAATTATGTGCAGCACATCTTCCAGAAACAAAACATGGCAG
Organism: Glis glis; assembly: GCA_004027185.1. Taxonomy (NCBI): domain Eukaryota; kingdom Metazoa; phylum Chordata; class Mammalia; order Rodentia; family Gliridae; genus Glis; species Glis glis. The sequence goes on along the minus strand of PVJS01018089.1, from coordinate 1,801 downwards.
AGAGAAGGAGGATAAAGTTCTGTGCATGTAATGTTGGAAATGAGATAACGAGTTTCTAATATTACAACCAGTTTTGTGTTAGAAGATAGAGAAAATCAGTCCAAATTTGAAAGCTTTAAATGTCTAGTCCTCTTCCTGGAGTGGAATCTAAGATTCTTTGCTGTTGAAATTGCTGTTGAGGTTCAGTCCGGGTTTCCTGCGTATCTTCTCATCCCCTGGGGAGAGGCTCTGCCGTTTCTTTGATTTACCTGTATGTTATTTTTAGTTATTTGATGAGTACTTACTGCATGTCTATCTAAGCAAACCTTTAGAAACACATATATTATCTGCTTTCTCATTAGAGCATGCACAGTAGAAGAAAAAATCATGGGCTAAAGGAATCGGCCTAAAGTCTAGGGTTTGAAAATAATTTTAAGACTTTGTTTGCAGCGGGGTATTTTAGGACAAGAATTATGGGCTTATTTCAATGTGCTCTTCCAAACCATGTTATCATGTGTCTGTTGGTGTTTTGGCCCTGAGCACAGAGAAGATAGTTCACCACATTTGAGTTGCTTATTAAAAACAGTGAGAGTTGGAGGCAGTGCAGGGTGAGAGAGTGAAAGGCTATAATGGAGTAGTTGAAGGGTGAGCCACTAACTGAAGGCTGGTTTTTAATGTAAGGACTATTACCCTTATGGACATAAATGCAGCATGAAGAATGTCTAAATTACAGAGGACAGAAATGGCATGCTGAGACAGGAATTTTTTTTACTGATATTTCAGGTACGTAATGTATCTAAGTTAGATATGTCCCAATATATCTCACGGGGGGGGGACCCAGCTTAATATTAAAAAAAATAATGTTTGTGTCAGTGCTACAGTACTTCCAACCTCTTAAATGAATTAGAGATAAGAATACAGAGTAATTCCAAAGTCTATACAGTCACCTTTAACATATACCATAAAATCAATACGTAGTCTAAAGAAATAAAATTACTTTTCCTTGGGAGGAGTGTGACTGAAAGTACAGTTATGACCTTATGCTTTTCCATTCCCACAATAAACTTGTCTCCATGATGGTGAGGGCTTGGCTCAGTTTAAAAGCTTATTATCTTTCAAATACAAGGATGCCAGGTAAATAAGTGCATGAAAAAGTAACAAAAGGTAAGTATTTAAATAGGGGGATTACTTAAAAATATATATAATATTAATGATTTCATATAATTAGTATTGTGAAAAATGTATAACCATGCTTTATACTACATTATCATTATATATCTAGTGTATTTAAAAATATCAAAAGACTGTTGGTTTCCCAACTTAATTATTGTTGAGAGTACTATGGCATCCTTGTAAAGGTCTCTTCTCCTTTTCCTTCCAAAGAGGAAATTATTCAACCAGAAATATTTCTCAACAAAATGTGCAAGTTTTAAATATTTAGGGCACACTTTAAAAGGCCCCTAGCATCATGAGATCTCTACTTACCAATGTAGGTAGATGCTCACTTGTGTTTTGAAAGTTTATGGGAATAAAATTGAATAAAACAGTTCTAAAAAGTTCATTAAATGATTATTATTTTAGTACATCTCCTTCTTCCCCAGTTCTTTAGTACATGGTGATTTGTTTATTTATTTTTTTTGGCTGCACTAGTTACTAACCCCAAGGCCTTGTGTAGGCTAGGCAGGTTCTTTACTACTTAGCAACATCCTCATCCTTCAACAGGGTGATTTAAATAGGGAGCTAGTGGCAGGTTTGGCTTTTTATCCATGGTATGTGATTCTCTCTCTCTCTCTCGCTCTCTCTCTCTCTCTCTCTCTCTCTC
>PVJS01018088.1:0-35337 GCA_004027185.1 Glis glis | reverse complement strand
TGAGACCCTCTGCAACTTCGTGAGACCTGGTTTCAAAATAAAGTATAAAAAATAGGGCCAGGGGTGTAGCGTGGAGGTAGAACGCCCCTGGGTTCAATCCCCGGTACCGCAAAAAAAAAAAAAAAAGTGATTGTGCATGGTTATACATGTGAGAAATTACATACATTATTCTTAATAAAAATAAAAGTAAGTTTAAAACTGAAATTAATAGCAATATGAGTAATTTCATTTGCTGTTTTTCTTCCCAGAATGAAAATAAGTACATATACTCATGGTAGAAAGAAGACTTAAAGATAAATATGGGCTAGACTCTTAATACTTTTGTAATGGTCACAGGAAACCTATATGTGGTGTACACAAATACTTTAAACTTGCTGTTTACAGCAAATTCACATTTTTCTATATAATAAATTAAATATTTCATTGAAAATTTGTGTGAACATGATTGGGTAATATGCCCAGTTCAAAAACACTAGTGTTGAGATCTTAAGCTATGTGATCTTTTTTCATTTAGTCTCTCTACCCAGAGAATGATAGATCTAAGCAAAAATAACATTTCTATGCAAAAAAGAAACCTAACAAAAATCCTATCTTTGATTGCTCTTGAAAATCTATATTTAACCACTCTCAAATCGAGTTTGACTTGTAGAGACAACAAGAACAAGGAATCTGGTTTTCTTACTTCAAAGGACTGAATGCCTGATTGTTCAATTTGTCACTCTTTCTACTTCTTCCTCAACTTAAACAATAAAGTCATGTAGATTACATAACAATCCATTTTTCCTCTAGTCTCTAATTTATAATGCTTATATTAATAACATGACATTCTAAAATAATCAGTTTTACCACTTTTATTATTGTTTGGCACCCACATCAGTTAATGTTTTCTTAATTCTTGATCAGTTACCCTTACGGATAGAGTGTTACTTTAGATTTTCCTCATGGCTTAGAGGTGAACTGGAAGATGTGTATAGATAGTCAAGTTACTGATGGATGGATAGATATGAGAGTGATTACCCCTTGAGTAGAATGCTGGAATACTAGAGACTTCTAGGGCATACCCATTTCTGATTTCCTTCCCCCTTGTAGGATCACAGGAAAACAACCTATCTCAGTCCCTTCACCTATAGACAGAGAAATATGACTAGTCTAGCAAAAACTTAAAAGCCAGTATGCCATTTCCATGTTCCTTTTTTCAGTACAAGGATGACCTTGAAAACCATGTGTTAAGATGTCAATGTCATGCAAAAGAGTCACCAGATGGAGCAGCTTATCTGCTGGGAGTCATAGGACTTCATATCAGCAAGAAATATCTTAGCTGCTGAGTTTCAGTGTTGCATCATCTAGATGTTACACACCCTGGCTAACACTTCTGCGACCATCTGTGAGAAATGCGTGATAGTGCAGGGAGACAAGCCAGCTTTAGCATTTAGCTATGGTGTCACTGTACCAGCTCTGGAAAGGAAACTGTAAAAAATATTTTAGGTGATTCCTTCCATGTGTCAAAATGTGGTTCAGAATTATAATTCCATACAAGAGATGTAGAGGGACTAAACAAGCTAATGATATGAAAGATCAATTGATCCCAATGAGGAAAGAGTAAAGGTGGCCAAACTGTTAGAATATCCAAAACAAGAAAAGGAGTATTTCCTTTCACATTCAATGTACTTTGGATCTGATTTAGAGCACAAACCTACTTGGACTTTTCCACATACAGTTCATCCTATATGTGGAACTGACAGAGCTTCAGGTCCATACATCATAATCACTGTAATGTTTGCTTTTGGGTTAGGGTAAATAAAAGTTTCACCCGTGTGGAAAGGCTATTTCCTAAATCATCAGCTTTGATCATACGGAATAGTGTATTCATATTAAAATTTTAATTCAGGAGAGATAGATAAGGAAGTATTAAGATGATTTCAAAGAAATAGAAAATGAAATTTAGGTGGCCGGTGCAATCATTATAATTCACAAATATTTGCAAGTTTAAAAAGCTAAGTGAGGCACCATATTAATATTTTGAAACTGATTGAATGTGATGCACTGCATCCCTTATAATCTCTAAAAAGGGGAAGCTAGGATTTACCTTCTATCTTGCAATGAAAATATTCTAGAGTGGATACTGATAACTTTTCATTGTATAACCCTCAAACTATAATTATGTGCAAAGGGGAAACAAAGTGGCTTAAATAAGTAACACGGTGCCAACCTTTAGTTAAATATGTTTTATTTCTTCTACAATAGAGGGCAAAATGGGCTAGGGGTGTAGATAGTGGTAAAGCATTTGACTAGCATATATGAGGTCCTGGGTTCAATCCCCAACACCACCAAAAAAAAAAAAAGGCAGAAAAAAGCTTTAATATCAATTACTAGATTATAATTGACCTTTTTTCTTTTGAGTTTTTGAGCATCCTCTACTATGTATGTATGCTTCTGCTATGGGGATTGTAGAGAAAACTGCAGAAAGATTAAATGCAAAGCCTAGTGTGGTTTTGAGAACAAAAAAATATGAAAATGTAATTGACTTTTATATATTATCTTGCAATCTTTCTGAATTCCCTTATACTTACTATTTTGCTTTTTATAATTACTTTAGTGATTTTCTTTGTAGAATATCATCTTTTCTTTTTTATTAGAATAAAACAATGTTTATTTTAAGAGATGCTAAAAAAGATGCCTTGTATATTGCAGGAAATACTATAGAAGCCATGAATTAAAGAGAAATAGAAATAAACTGTTTAGATACATAATGACTAACTTTGGTCAATTCCATAAATATTTATCGAGTGCTTATTGCATACCAGAAACTGGAAGCACAGTGGTAAGTCAGAAAAGATTTCTGCTCTTGTGTTTGCATTATTGACTTACGCTTCTGAATAAGAACTTTTTTCAGTACTTCATATAAACTATTTTATAGATACTTTTATTGATGCATTGTAGTCTCACATCATAATATAGTTCGAAATGATAGGAACATATTTTCTTAAAGTGGCGATAGTCTTATATCTTTCTTCCCAGTGTGATCTGTCTGCCTTTGATTTTTTTGCTTGCCTTATTGTACTGGCCAGGACCTCCAGTACTGGGTTGAAATGGAGTAGGGAGGACAGAAATCTTTGTCTTGTTCATGATCATACAGGAAACACATTAAACATTTTACCATTAAGAATGGAGTTATCTGGCATCAGGGGTATAGCTTAGTGGTAAACTATTTCTCTTGCATCCACTGGGCCCTGGTATCAATCCATAGCACTTGAAAAGAAGTGACCTGTAGTATTTTTTTTTTTTTTTTGCAGTACCGGGGATTGAACCCAGGGGCGTTCTACCTCCGCGCTACACCCCCGGCCCTATTTTTTATACTTTTATTTTGAAACCGGGTCTCACGAAGTTGTGGAGGGCCTCACTAAGTAGAGAAAGAGAGAGAGAGAGAGAGAGAGAGAAAAAGAGCTGAGGCTGGCCGCGAACCCGGATCCTCCGGTCTCTGCCTCCCAAAGTACTGGGATTACAAGCGTGCGCCACCATGCCCGGCTGTAGTATCTTTTTAAAATGACTTTTTTCATGTTGAAGAATTTTTAATTAACTCCTAAATTTCTGAGAGTTGCCATAAGTACATATTAGTTTTGTAAAATGTCTCCTTTGCATCTATTTAGATGACCATATGGTTTTTCTTTAGCCTATTTATATGCTGAATTACATCTACTTTTAATTTTTATGTGTACTTTTATTGGTGCACTGTAGTCTCACATGGTAATGTAGTTCAGAGTGATAGTTACATACATGCACACAGTACTCGGGGAGCTTCTTCCCACCCCCGGCTCCCCTGAATTACATTTATTTCGAACACTAAAACAACATAGTATTTCTAGTATCAATATTACTTGGTCATAATTTATTATTCTTTTTATATATTATTGCATTCACTTTCCTAATACTCAATTCAATTTGCTAAAAATAATCAACAAGGTTATTTTTGCATATTTGTTTATAAGGCATAATATCAAGTGTTATTGAGGATTCAAAGCAACTTGAAGTCTCACACATTGGTTTTGGGGGTGCAAAATGGTACAACTACTTTGGGAAACATTTTGAAAGTGTCTTATACACTGATGTGTTTGCATATGTGGTCCATAAATTCCACTCTTGGAAATATAACCAAGAGTAAGGCAAATTTAACACAAAATGTGCTCATGAAATTATAGAGCAGGTGTATTCATAGTTGCTCCAAATTGGGAGCAACACAAATGTCCTTCAACCAATGAATAGGTAAACAAACCATGATACAGCCATATAATAGAATAGTACTCATCTATCAAAACAATGAACTACTGATATAATAGCATAGATCAATCTCAAATTCATTATATGGCAAGAAAGAATCCAGACAAACCTGCAGACCTGGGGAGGAATCTAAAGATAGTGAATAGCAATGTGTTTCTAATTTTCTTGTTTGTTTGTTTGTTTGTTTGTTTGTTTGTTTGTTTTTTCGGCAAGGCGAATTTTACTTTTTGCAAAAAGGGTTCCTGGAATCCTGGCATACAAGAACAACATGGAGGAAATTACTGGGCATTTTATCTTTAGCGTGGGGCTTCTGTGCTATGCTCCTATTGGTGGAAACAGAGCCTCACAATCTTTATGCCATTGGCTGAAGGGGACACCAAGGGAGGGGTTGACACACAATTTTTAGGAAATGCTATCTACAAAAATACAAGTACAGGTACACAAATACAGTTACACAAATGGCAGCTTTACAACATGGCACCCAAGTTAAGCCATTCCTTTGATAGAAAAGATCTATTTCTCAAATTCCCTCCTCTTTTATTATACATTATTACTCTTTTCTTCAACCTTTATTAACATATGGTGACACTTGCTCTCGAAGGTGTTTAACAAGAGATTATTTTGTTAATAGCATCAACTGTTTAACTATTTTCCGTATGATATCTAAGGTGTGGTTGATGACCCTCTGTTGATTATAATATATCAATATGTTGATTGTAAAATATCAAAACATATATATATATATATATATATCATTTACCCAATCTATCTTTTTATTAATGGTGGACCACCAAAATAATATTAGTGTAAACCATGTAGCTACCTGATTTTTTTTAGCCTCAAATTTATTGGGACCACCCTTTGAAATCCTAGTTCAATTTACATATGTGTGAGGGTCTAATGACCCACTAGAGGGTGCCTCACTTTGGGTTTGAAATGTCAGGTTGAAAGGAATTGCCAATCCTACTAGAGTGCAAATTTCACTCCAATTGGCAGGTAAACCCTAGAGTAGTGGCCCTTGGTCCTCATTGTTTAGCTACTTCAAATCCTATCAAAATAATAGAACCTAAATTAGCACAAGAAATAAATTTTTACTGTCCTGTGAAATAAGGAATCAAGGAGTAGCTTTTGCTTATGAAGAGTTGATTAATCCGAATAGATTTGATGACTTGATGCCTTGATAATAATAAAACATTTGAAAAAAGGAATCCAGACAAAAAGTCTATATACTGTATGATTCTACTTAATATAATCCTAGAAGAGATAAAATAATAAGAACAAAAGACAGGTCAGTTTCAGGATCTGAATGTAAAAGAAAGGATCGACAAATAGAAAACAGGGATTCTCTGGGATGATTAAAATGTCCTAAATATTGATTGAATTGATGTTACTCAATGGTATATATTTATCAAATTCAACTTTACACTAAAAAGATGAGTTTTACCATATGTAAATTATACCTCAATAAACTTGACCAAAAACAACCACTATTGTTCTTCCAGATGATGTGAGTACTATTATGTGGCTATTTTTAAAGTAATACTTGTACTTAAACTATTGATTTCCAATAAAATATAGTAGCCTATCTTATTAAAATATTTCCTCCATGAATCTATTGCTACTTTGTTGCAAGTTTTTTCAAAGCTACTATTCTAACCATTATCATAATATTTTGGTGGGACAGTCAAATATGTATGAAAGGATAGAATTCTCTCCTACATATGAGGTATGAAAGACATATTTTTTGGATAGTTTTTCATAGTTGGTCAGAAGTACCTAATCTCTGAGACAAAAACAGTTTTTCCTTTGACAAATACTCTTCAGCATAATACACCTACAACTACAAGATTTTTGTGACAAGCATCAATACATAACTCTCTATAGAAAGATAAAACTAGTATCTCTGCATTGTTCATAACTAGCCCAGGCACAATCTGAAATCAGTTAAGGGAAGCCTTGGAATTTCTGAGATGTGATCATCTTCTCTAAGACTGACGTTATGGGAAGTTTTGTAAACAATTTCATTACTTGTTTCTTCTAGAGTCTCATAAACTGAATTGTTTGAAATCAGAAAATATAATTATATCACTGATGTCTTATGTTCATATATAAACATTAAATGGGATCATTAGAAACTATGTGAAACATTGGAATAATATACATTTAATGATGGCTCCAAATTCCACTATTATTCTTTAGAAAAAATAATATACAGCTTTTGGGTAAGGATTGATGAATAAAGTTCAATGTTTCATAGGATAATGTGCCCAGCTCTCTAATTGGGACTCTCTTGATACTTACCTCCTCCACTGTCACAAAAGGATACAGCAATTCAGCATCTCACTTAGCATCCTGTCTGCACATAGTAAGAACTTAATACATTTTAGCTCTTAAAATAACAATTACAACACTCAAAGCAAGAACGGTCCATATTCTATCCATTAAGGTAGATAAGAGGAGTAGGTATGTTGTACTAATGGATATATTCACAATATTCAGGTCTGTCAATGATCAAGAGCCTTTTGCTTATGGTTAAAAGAAACCAAGATGATCTGATAAAATCTTGCCTCGAGTTAATAGAAAACATACCACTTTTACCCTGTGCTTTCTTTTTGATTGGTATAATATGGAAACTGTATTTCTATACATCTCTGAGATTTGGGCTATGGGGAGCTGATTCTACATTCCATTTTAAAGGACTGGCAGGAGGAGAAAGAAGGCAAGAAAAGCTCATGGGGTGGTATTGATAAGGTGAGTAGAGCCAAGAAAACTTGTGCCGATTTTGCAATTAGTGGCCTAATAATTTTTGAATATTTTCAAAGCTGGGTGGCCTCCCTCTGATTTGCTACCAGTTGGTATGTTCTATTTAGAGGAAACTAAAGGACTCCAAAATGTCCTTCATTTCTCCCTTTTATTAATGACTTAACCGGCATTGATATGCTACATTATAGCTTCAAGCACTCTATAGTCCTTGAAGTTGAATGGCTAAGATCCATTAAAGAATTCAAGTTAGGAATAAAGAAATAGTTTAAGCCTGGTCGTTTTCCACTTTAACAATGTCCTCCTACTGCTTCTTTGGAATCATTTTTCAGGTGTTAATAGCTTGGACACACACAGTTTGAATCATTCGCTCATTGTTATTGATGTAGAGTTTGTCTCTGGAGATAAACTTTGCATTTATCTTCATGTATGTTTTATCATGAAAAATCACCAGTGAAGGACTCCAGTGGAGATTCAGTAATTTAATTAAAATAAATGTATTCTGTTAATGAATAGAATTAAGCCCTATAACACACATTCTTAGATTTTATTTGTATTTAAGGATTTTCTGTTTAATTTCCCCAAAGAATTAATTATCCTATATATAATTCTTCTGATCTCAGTTACACCTCAGAGCAGTTGATGCAAGCTGTGTTCTAATGTGCCCTGGGAGTTCTGGGATGACTCCCCTGGGGCTGCTGAGGGTTGGAGTCTGGCTAGGTGGCAGGAGGGGAGGGGCCTCTCTTCCACCCAGCTCGAACAACAGTAGTCAGGAACCTGTCTAGTTTATATAATGGAATCACTATTAAAAAGTTAAAAAAAGTTTCTAGACTTAAAAAAATTGAAAATAGTTTGGAAGTCAAGTTTCTAAAAGGACCATCTTACATTGTCCTTCATTAGTCCCCTTTCACATTGAAAAAAAACTATTTTACCAACCATGATAATGAGTTCCTGGGTAACAGAGCAATCTGTTTTTAGTCATTATATCAAAAAAGGCTTCCAAAAAATCTAAGAATACTAATTTTGTATTTATTAAAATTAGATTTAAAGATAAGGATAGAGAAATTGTTATGATTTGAAATAGTCCATTAATTTTCTACAACCTTGTCATTGGTATAAAATTGTTATTAAGTAAGGTCCTATTTTTTGTTTAAAAAGTAATGTTTTAATTGTTTAATACTTTTATCTCTATCAAGAATATAATTTGTTCCAAAGTGACTCTGAAGTATTATTGTTAAAAAATTACCAATATAAGAAAAAAGGAAGTGTCTTAAACAAAAATCTTCTAAGGAAAATAGCAAAATTAGAGAATTATATCCTTAACAACATATGAAAATGCACTAAATAATATACATATGTAGATGAGTACAGTGTTTGCCATTTTGAATGCTAACATACTCACAAACTAACAAAAATAGACTTAACAACAAACATTGAAAAATCATTTTTTCAACTTTAATTATTTATTTTTCATTTTGTGGTACTAGAGATTGAACCCAGGGGCATTCTACCTCCAAGTTACACCTCCAGCCCTATTTTTTTTTTATTATTCTTTATTTTGAAACAGGGTCTCACTAAGTTGTGGAGGGCCTCACTAAGTAGTTGAGGCTGGCCACGAACCTGCGATCTTCCTGTCTCAGCCTCTCAAGTACTGGGATTACAAGCGTACGCCACCATGCCTGACCCTTTTTTTCAACTTTGTCAGTGCTCTATTTATAATGATTGATGCTATATATTCACACAAAACTTGGGTACCTATTTAAAAACATTTGATAAGTACTTAACTTTTTCTTAAAAGTTTTCTCATGATAGACATTATCCAAAATAAAATTTCAAATGCTTTTTTTTTTAGTTTTTAATGGATTGTGAGATTATCAATCAATTATAGATCAGACTGGTCATATGTAATATTTACAATTATTTCTATGCTTTTACTGTAAATGGCACATTATCAGAAAAGAAAAATATCAAGTTGACATTGTAGATGCACCACATCTTTCTTCATTCCGTAGGTGATTTACAAGACAATTAACAATCAGTATGTCATGGGAACCAATAGGACTAGATACACAGAGGAGATGTAGACTCAAAACAACGGCATCATCCAAAGTATGCTGGCCAGAAAGTAGTCGTTTCCCTCTTCTGTTGTGTTTTCAATTACAGTGGTTCACTAATTTATTATGTTCCAAGATGGTTATGTCCACTTATGAAAGATCACCCAGCTAATCAGTGAGTGTAACATACCTACAGCACCACATTCCTGCTTTTCAGTCTTTTCCTGCAGAATATAAAGATTCCTGAGTCAAAAAGACCATGGAATATAATTTAATATCTTTGGTGATTGCATCATATTGAAGAAGTTTTTCTTTGATAACTAATCTTACATTCATTTTGAATTTTCCTCCAGAAATCAAAGCCAAATCCAAAGGCATAAAAAAATCCAGCTCCTTCCAATTTCATCACTAGTAGGTACTATGTTTATATTTTTAAAAAGGCTTGATGTATTCCTCCCGCAAATACAGCAAATGATGTGCACATGTGTGTATGTATTACTTTGAATCTCACTATGATGCATAATTACAATGCATCAATAAAAGTATAATAAATTAATAAATAAAGCCTTGGAATTCATAAAAGCAACCCAAGCAATGCTCCTGACAATAACTAAGCAGGGCAATAAAAACACAGAGTAAGAAGAGAGAATAAACTAAGAACAATAAAAAAGAAAAATAAATATTGGAACAGAGTCATTGATCTCAGTTCCACACTTCTGACATTCAAAGCTCAGAATCTTCTTTACTGTTATTGAAATAATAATTTATGAATCTACATTTCCGTGTCCTAAAAAGAGAGTATGGATGTTCAACAATACAGGTAAGAATACTTTTCTGTACCCTGCATTTATCTTCTTATATATTTTATCATGAACAATTACCAGCGATGGACTGCAGCAGGGAGTCAGCTAGTTAAACAGAAATAACTATTTGTTATATAGTATAATTTCAGTGGGACAGAGATGTGAATGTTCTGCTGTGGCAATATTATGGATAATAGTCATAGACTGAGGTCTTTTCTACTCATTAACATGTTTCTAATTCTTCTCTAAAGAATATGCTCTAAAACTGAAAAGAAATATTATTCAATCTTCGGTATTATAAAATTGAGTATTTTACCTCTTTTTCTCTGGAGCCAATTCTGTGACCCCAAAATTAAGATTGTGTTAGATAGTTCATGAGAAATGAATCATTCACTGTTCCAAAGATTAAGCAAAAATACTTTTACAAAGGAAGTAATATATTTGTGATGACATACTTCTGTAATATAAATCCACTCATAACTATGAAAAATTTAAGATAAAGCTTCAGAACAATTGTGTACTTGCCTTCCACTTTAGATGCCTACTATCTGTCTCATTAAAAAGGCTAAATTGCATTTTGGTTGAGTCTACTACTTGTTACAGCAAGATTCTCTTTCCTGTCATTGTTACACATTACACATTGTGAGCAGCATTCTTCTTTCCTCTGTTCATAGTCAAGCTTCTTCTTACTGATTAAAATAGCTTCATATTGCATGCTTTATGAAATCTCTAAATACTTGTTTTATATCACAATTTTGCTTTTTAAAAGAGTGATATGCTCTTCTTTCAAAAAGACCATCTGCTTTCAAACAACAATGAGTTTCATGAGTAATTCTAAGGAGAAACATAGTTATTATACTTTAACACATTTTTGCTGGAATAAAGGGTAACATTCAACTACTATTTAAACACATGGAACACTTTTTGTATAGTACGTATAGGCCAAACATGTCATTACTAAAATAAGAGTTTCTATAACCAATTTTTCTGGTCCCAGGTTTCAAGGTTCAGTAGCAGAATTACAACACTAGAGGAAAGAACAGTTATACAGAAAGCAATAATTTTACAATCAATCATAGTTATCAGAATTATTTTCATGTAAAAATTAATGCTGCCAAATTTAAAAATTCTATCCTTATTTGCTTTATAATTATATAGAATAGCAAACAAAACTCTTCACAATATAATTATATAGAATAGCAAACAAAACTCTTCACAATATAATTACCATTTTTATTGAAAATATATGGATAATTTGTTGAAATACATACATATTGTATTTATCTTGCTCTTTTATATATTGTTCTTTAAAATATATTGCTGTTTCTACTTTTTAATTATCTTTCTTTTTTAATTTCAGGATCATTTAAGAAATGTAGAATTTGTTATATTTGTTTTAACATTGCATCAATGTAAATTAAGTTGTATCAATTTGCAATCAAATTTGAATTTAAGAAGCTCTTTGGAATTCAGATTAATTTCTTTTCTTTATTTTTTCTACTTATCTCTACAAAGATAGAGAGGGTTTTTTATCCTTACATTTTTGTTCTTGATTCTAATTAGCTTGGAATATTATTGAATTAGTTGTTGAATAAGTAGATTTTTTTGTTATAATGATGGGACTATTTAAGGGAGCAAAAAGTTAAGACAAAGAACATAAAAAATAAAGTCGGGCATGGTGGCTCACGCTTGTAATTCTAGTACTTGGGAGGCTGAGACAGGAGGATTGCAGGTTCTAGAACAGCCTCAGCAATTTAGTGAGACTTTCTGCAATTTAGTGAGACCCTATTTCCAAATAAGAAATAAAATTGGTTTGGGGGTATAGCTCAGAGGTAGAATGCCTTTGGATTCAATTCCCAGTACCGTTAAATAAATAAATAAATAAATAAATAAATAAACAAACAAACAAATAATAAGTAAAATGCATTGAAAGCAAGCATTCATTCACTTTCAGTAAGTATGTAGGTCCTGGGTTCAATCCTCAGCATTTCAGTATATAAGTAAATAAAGTAAGAGAGAGAGAGAGAGAGGGAGGGAGGGAGGAAGGGAGAGAGAGAGAGAGAGAGAGAGAGAGAGAGAGAGAGAGAGAGAGAAATAGAAGATAGAAACCAGGCCAGAGATAAGAAAAAAAGTTAAACCTGAAACCATTGAGTAATGCATCAGAAAGAGATACAAATAAGACAGGAGTCATGCTTGGCACTAGGACTATCAGAATAGTTAAGATGGAAATAATTATGAATACAAATATAGGAAAGCCAGAAATGAAAGATTTGGACAAAAGGAGATAAAAATTAAAACAATGGCTAAGCAGAAGATATAAATTACACATTAAAATCTCTACTGAAGCCGAGTGTGGTGGCACATGCTTGTAATCCCACTACTTGGGAGGCTGAGACAGGAGGATCACGGGTCCGAGGACAGCCTCAGCAAGCAGTGAGACTCTCATCAAAATAGTGAGTCCCTGTTTCAAAATAAAAATAAAAATAGGGCTGGGGATGTAGCTCAGAGGTAGAATGCCCCTGGGCTTAATCTCCAGTACAAAAAACAAATCTCTTTTGAGCCTTTAGTTCTAATTTTTAGATCATCTCATTATTGCCCTTCTTTATTCCCATCCTTGGAATAGTTTAGTCTGGAGAGAGAGAAAGGGTTGGAAGTTGGCATGGCATCACTGCTGGCATCACCAATGGGCTTTGCCCTTGACTGACACAGGTCTCCATGAAAGCTCTTGCTGAGCCACAAGAATCACTAATGAAAATGTTTCTCCATTGCATCTCTGCATCTCTGCAGTCGTGAACACAGGACAATACCGACACAGTGGACAGAGAGGCTTATTCATATATCAAGACATCCACATTTTTTTTCGGTACTAGGGATTGAACCCAGGGTATTCTATCTCTGAACTACACCCCCCGCCCTATTTTTTATTCTTTATTTTGAAACAGGGTCGCACTAAGTTGCAGAGGCCCTCACTAAGTAGCTGAGGCTGGCCACGAACCAGGATCCTCCGGTCTCAGCCTCCCAAGTACTAGGATTACAAGCACGAGCCACCACACCCGGCCAAGACATCCGCATTTTGTAAAATCTAAACTCTTCTTATAAATCATCAGGTCGCAAATCTCAAGGTGCATAAAACACCCGATGAAGCTCTTCTGCTGACTAAATCAGACTGACTAAAATCAATTCAGACTGGAAGGCTCTGGTCATGGCTAAGGCCTACCCAAAGCAAGCTCTTGAGGTGTGAATTTCACCAAATGCTCTTACTCATTAAAAAAAAGCAACTTGCTTCTTCTTTAAAATTATAGATAAATTGGTTTGTTAACCATCGGAGATTTACCCTGTGTAATATATCCGACACTGAGGGTATGGAGTAATAAGTCTAAGCAGTAGTCATTATTCACAAGAAATATGTAACCATCTCTTGTGTACCCTTTCTGCAACCCCAAATATATTTTAATAAAGTATATAATTTATATCTTATGGTTTCCCAGTATGAGAAAAATGAAATCCTTCAGCCAATGGTAAAAGAATAGTCCTTAAAATAGTCCTTAGGCAATGGTAAGTCAAAAATTCAGTCCCCTTGTTTTCAATATGTAAGGAATAGTCAACTTTGGAGCAGGTGCATGCAACTGGATTAAGCGGTATTATCTTTATCAGAGTCTGGGAATATTATCCTTAAGCCCCATCGGTATTTTTTCACAGATTTGCTTATTAGTGAAAAAAGTGTGATTGTAAAAGTATTGCTATGTGCAACTTCCTGACAATGAGACAATGAGGCCTGGGGCTAAATGTAAGTAGTATTTGTAGGTTTTCTAAAAGATTAATACCATTACTTCCTACATTATCAAAAAAAAGTAAAAGAAGAATTAATTGGTCCACATTCATTTCTGGAGTGTTGTTTGTAAGTTAAAAATAGGCCAAAAGAATATCTGAGAATTGTAGTGCAATCTAATTTTTTAAAAAAGAAAGTTCATTCCTTGCATGAGAATGTCTTTCTGGAAGTCAAGCAAGGTGAGAAAAAATATATATGTAATATATATATGTAATATATATGTATATATGTAATATATATGTAATATATATATATTTCCTATTGATCACAATCTCTCATTCTTCATGCTGTCACAGATAAAACCACACATACATTAATTAAAGATATCGTTTTCTTTTACAGAAAAATATTTCCTGTGTATTTGTGTATGCATTTATGTGTGTGTACATGGATCTCAAAGAAATAAGCAATTGCCAAAGATAGTTTAAGGATACACTATAATGTTTATTTTAAATTTAGAATTCTTTTATTTTAATTTGAGTTAAAATTATTATTTCAGAGCCTTTTTGTGTCATTTGTTGTTGTTGCCCTTGTGACTGTTTTGATTAATGGTGACAAACAACCAGTAGAGAAGGGACCTAGAACTCTTACTGGGTGGCACACACATGCAAATTGGAAATTAGAAAAAAAAGGGTGCAAGTCAATAGGATTCAAATTCCAGTCAGTTCTGATATTTATTAACTATGTGTCGAGCTGGGCGTGGTGGCGCACACTTGTAATCCCAGTACTTGGGAGGCAGAGACCGGAGAATCCGGGTTTGCAGCCAGCCTCAGCTACTTAGTGAGGCCCTCCACAACTCAGTGAGACCCTGTTTCAAAATAAAGAACAAAAAATAGGGCTGGGTGTGTAACCCAGAGGTAGAATGCCCCTGGGTTCAATCCCCAACACTGCCAAAAAAAAAAAAAAAAAAAACTATGTGTCCATAGGCCTTAGGTTCTAACTCGCTGAATTATACTTTTTTAAAAATTTTAAATTTATTTTTCATTCAGGGTTTCTGTAGTTAAACCTATTTCAGTCTGCAACATCCACAAGTGCATAGTAAATCAACATGTAACTAGAGAATAAAAGGCAGGATAAACAGAATCTATCTGGAAGCAAAATTAAACCTGAACCTGGCAGTCTGACAATTCATCACAATGGTGTGGCTCATGGTGGGTTGCCCAGGTCCAATTTATCTGTGGTCTAAATCTAAAACACAGAGCCAATTTCTGCCATTTAAGACTGTATCACAGACAGCCAATCCAGTTGCTGTGATTCCATGAACCTAGAATTAACTCGTGTTTGTTAAATCAGTTTCATTTTTGACCAGTAACAAATCCTCCCACTGTTAGTCGGTCAAGTCAGAAAAAATCTAAAACCAAAACTTACTTTACATGTATATCCTTATTTATCAATAGAAGGGATACATCAGGATTGTCAGAAAAATAACTGATTGTTAATGCAAATACAACTCTGACATCCCAACCAGAGAGCAGCAGTTCAACATGTATACCTGCAAGCATCCACTTACCTCTAAGGCCAACTGTTTCTACACACAACCCATCACTGGTCACGAAGGTGTCCTTAACATCTTGTTTAAGTTTTAAGCTGTCTTCTGGTTTAGCATTTCAAGGGTGTATTTAACCAACTTTGCCTCAAGTTGGGTGCCACTGTGGTCTGGTTTATTGTAACTAGGATTGGTGTGGATTTTTCTTTTTCTTTCTTTTTATTCCACAATTTCAATTTTACTATCTCAACATATATACATAATTTTATTTCTTTCCTTAAACCTTTGGAGGGCATGTGAATAGAGTCACCAATACTTCATTTAGCTGAAATTCGTACAGCTTTCGAACATAACAGAGGTAGCTATATTAAAACTTCCTCCATTGGCAAACATTTTCTCCTGCATTTACAATTGCAAATCAAGTTCAAATAATTTCTTTATCACGAAAAAGTGGTGCCTTAAATAATGACCAACTTCAGGAGCAGGTTTGTGTGAGTATATTAAATGATCAGGTATGCTTCAGGGTCTAATTTCACTTTTAAAACACTATATTCAATTGCTCCAATGGTGAACCAATTAAATGAACACACAAAAACTTGTTGACAGTAGTAAAAATAAGATTGGATGAAATAATTCTAAATGGTACACTGTCCCTGCCTCAAGGAGTATTTTAATTTATGTTAAGAAAATAGTTCAAAAAGGACTTGTATAAATTTCTTATATTGGATATAATTCTGCAATTCATTAATTCTGTAAAGATGGTACCTAGTCTAATAGACTACCAGTTAAAGTTTGACTTTGAAAATAATAATATATATAAAATTGTTACACACACACACACACACACACACACACACACATCCCTTCAGAGAGTTATTGGAAATGGATGAAACCTTTCTCAGGTGCTCTGCATCATATATTAAACTGCCTATGGATTCATTTTTCAAACCTCAGACAAGTAGAAAATGCATGGGCGGTTCAGTGTATAGAGAACAATGCATGCCCATACAAAGAGCAGAAAAGGTCCTTGTCTGTAATGATCCTAGCAATGTCATGAGGGCCTTAGGTTGTTTGTTACTTGAAACAGGACTGACAGCTACTCTGTGTTTCATCCCTAGTGAGACACAGAGGAACTAAAATAAGCCAATACTAAATTTGGGGCCGTAGAAGGGAGAGGTGAGTGCTATAACTCAAGAGATACAAAATCCAAACTTCATAGCTCCACTCTTGCTCTGGTTTATACTTTCAAATTCTAATTCTATGTGTTATGGGGATTGTGTCCTCCCCAAATTCACATGTTGAAATTCTCATCCCTAGTATTTCAGAATGTGACTGTATTTGGAGATAGGGCCTTCAAAGACAAAATTAAGTTCCAATAAGGTAATATGGGTGAGTCCTAATTCAATACGAATAGTGTCCTTAAGAAGAAGTGATTAGAGCGCAGGCACACTTAGGGGGATGACCATGTTAAGACACCGAAAGATGACAGTCATCTATAAACTAAGGAGAAAAGTCTCAGAATGAAACCAACACTGCCAATACATTGATCATGGAATTTTAGCTTCCAGAAATGTGAGGAAATACATTTTTGTTGTTTGAGCCATCTGGTCTGTGGTATTTTGTTATGGTAGCCCTAGCAGAATAATATTCCGTGTTAGGACTCTAAGAATGATTCCCAGTGCCCTTCATCCTTGTATAATCCTTGTCTCTTGAATGTGGGCAAATCCTGTGACTATCATGAGGGATCACTCTTCAAATTATATTAAATTATGTGACAAAAAGGAGATTATCCAAGTGCTCTAAATGTAATCAGATGAGGTCTTTGAAGGTGGACAGTTTGCTGTCTCTGATAACAGAAGAGAAAGGCAGAGATTCGAGGCATGCGGCATGAGGAGTTCTGACACACCGCTGCAGGCTTTGAACGTGGAGGAGGGCCACATGACAATGAATGTCGCAGCCTTGATTGTTGAGAGTAGCTACAGCTGACAACCAGCAAGTCAAATTTACCCTTGGCCCTTACAAGCACGAGAAACTAACTTCATCCAAGGACGTAACATGAACTTGGAAACAGAATCTTTCTCAGACCTCTAGGTGAAAGTCCATCCTGATGGGTGCTTTTATCTCAGCCTTTTATGAGATTATGCAGAAAACCCATTTGGTCCTGCCTGGACTTGGGTGCTACAGAACTGCATGGTGGTAAACAGACGCTGCTTGAACACACTGCTATGTGGTACTTTGTTACATAGCAATAGAAAACTAATTTAAAAATCCCTTCATAATCTACACAATCATGATCAACAATCTATTTATAAATTAGGGTACGTGTGTGTGTTGTCTGTGTGTGTGAATACAGTTAGGAGAATATTAGTTTTTTTCTAGATTTGATATGCTTATATATGCACACACAAATTCATATATGAAAATATATACACATTAACCCATATACTTATGCAAATAAATATAACATATACATTCATAAACATAGTGTTTCAGATTGAAAATAATTAAAACCCTCTCTCCAGCTGTTACTATATCCGTCTTTCATCTTTAGCATATTTATCTTATTATTCCCAGCACCAATCACAGGACTTGCTATACAGCAGTAACTCAATTAAAATCTGTTCCGTACAAAAAATAGCCAAACACACATATGTCTGGGTGGAGTGTGTCTAAGAAGTGGTGTGTCTAATGAAAAGCTTGAATGCAATGTGAGACAGGCATCTGTGAAAGTCCTGCCACCAGTGGAAGACAAGATTGTAAGCCTGGGAATCTCTTCCACTTCTCTGAGTCTGATTTGCTTATCTGAGATGCTGCGTAGTGTGACACAGTGCTCAACTGTAGTTCTGTCACTAATTGCTTCAAGATATCTAGCAAATAACTTCCTCATGCTTTGTCTTTACTATCTATAAAAGGGGACCATGAATAGTTTCACAGGCAAGACTACCACAGGTACTTATAATACCTTCATGCAAATAGAAAACATTGCTCTCCCCTCAAGATTACTGATAACCATTTGTGGGAAGCTACATACATCTGTGCTATCTGCGATACTTATGTCATCCTGATCTACTGAAAAATTGCACCTGGCTCCATGCTTAGGGTTGCTGTCTGGATCAAGGGAGATAAGCTACACACAGCTCATAGTGCAGCACCTGGCTCCTGTTAATCATCTATTTTTGTGTCAGTAATCATCATCATCTTTATCATAAACATCATCTTCTTTTACATAGGAAGAATAGCACATAGCCAGGATAGATATAATGAGGATAACTAAAGCCTCCATACATAGGAGGCTATGGGATAAATGGCGTTGCTTTTATGTATCTGGAAGGACTATGCCTAGTAAGTGCCTTCAACACAGTAGTTCCTCAATAAAGAGCTGCTGATTGAATGGTTTCTAATTTTCTCAAAGAAAATGTACCCACATATTATGAGAAATCTGGTTTGGTGACAAAATTTTCCTCACTATGTATATAAATGAGAATGCTAACATGTTATTCATTTCAAACACTGAATTGTCTAATATGTGAACATTTGGAAGAAAAATAAAACAAAATTACCCAAACAAAGGCTCATGTAGAAAAAGAAGCATTTCTTTTTCTTGCAGATTACATGCTACTTTATTGCCAATGCTCGAATCATAATAAAAATTAGAATAATCTAATGAAGATTAATAACAACCTAATATAGAATATTACAAATATACAAGTTATGACTAGTATACATTGGTTGTGTTTCTACTGTTTAACTTAGAAATAATGGTACATAGGTCAAGTATCTTAGTGTGGGTTTTGTATTATAATTAGTTATCTTTGCAAAGAAGGTTACCAACTAGCCAGGCATGGTGGTGAATACCTGTAATCCCAGTAGTTGGGAGACTGAGAAAGGAAGATTGCAAGTTCGAGGCCAGCCTTGGCAACTTAGTGAGACCCTGTCTCAAAATTAAAAAATAAATACATAAAAAGGGTTGGGTGTGTAGCTCAGTGTAGAACACTGTGGGTACAATCCCCAGTACTGCAAAAAATAAACAAAAACACAACAGCAACCACCAAAATGCGCTTTTAAATTTGTACCCTAGATCACCAGAAGGAGGGTCAGCAAACCTATTTTTAAAAACTTTGAAACAGCTGGGCGTGGTGGCGCACACTTGTAATCCTAGTACTTTGGGAGGCAGAAACCAGAGGATCCGGGTTTGCGGCCAGCCTCAGCTCTCTCTCGCTCTCTCTCTCTCTCTCTCTCTCCCTCCCTCCCTCCCTCCCTGTCTCTCTCTACTTAGTGAGTTCCTCCGCAACTTCGTGAGACCCGGTTTCAAAATAAAGGATAAAAAAAAAATAGGGCCGGGGGTGTAGCGCAGAGGTAGAACGCCCCTGGGTTCAATCCCTGGTACCACAAAAAAAAAAAAAAAACCCAAAAAACTTTGAAACAAACCATTATCCATCAATTTTTTAAAAAACAAACAAACAAAAAACCCATGAAGCCAGGCATGGTGGTACACACTTGTAATCCCAGTACTTGGGAGGCAGAGACAGGAGAATCACAAGTTTGAAGACAGCCTCAGCAAGTAGTGAGACTCTCATCAATTTAGCAAGATTTTGTTTCAAAATAAGATTAAAATAGGGCTGGGGGTGTAGCTCAGACGTAGAATACCCCTGGGTTCAATCCCCAGTACCAAAAAAAAAAAGAATTTATAGTATATTCCCTATTTATTTTCAATTAAGATATATTTTCATTTGCACAAGAATAATACGGCATAGGTAAATTAGTTATTCTTAAAGGTTTAGAACTAATGATGTAGAGATGAGCCCTTTAGTCCATTAGAAACTTACTAGATTTCATTTCACATCTTTTTAATGGGCCTGTAATTCCTATAATATTAGTATAATATAACATTAGTACATTAGTATTTAGTAAGATTTAGTATATATCTTTAAGGAAAGTAGGGGATTTTTAATTGCTGCATTTTTCTTATACTGGTATAAAAATGGAATCTTAATGGATATTTAGTAGGATGCTGGATTTTTCTGCTATGGTATTTTTCTATATGGCATTTTGTTGTGACTTTGTGAATGGCTTAAACACAGAAATTTATTTTCTCACAAGTCCCAGCTCAAGATGTTGGCTGGGTTGGTCCTTTTCTTGCAGATGGCTCCTTCTTGCCATCTCTTCACGTGGCACAAGCTCTCCTGGTAACCCTGACTATGTCTGAATCACCTTTTCTTACAAGGACAATATTCAGACTGGATTAGAACCCACTCTAACAACCTCTTTCTAGCTTAATTACCTCTTTAAACGTTTTATCTCCAAATACAATGTAAAACTCCTTGTAAGTGCAACAAAGTGCTACGGAAGTTCAAGTCATTTCTACAATTCCTGTTGGTGAAAGACTGGCTTTACTAAGCATTGATTGCATGCTGAATTCTCAGATGAGTATTTTATAATCAGGATTCTTATTCTGTTGGAAATTCAGTCAGAAGTGCTGGAAGGTATTTGTCTGTTCCTTTTGTTTTTGCTGCTGAGAACTCAGGAAGATGTGTGCCATTTGAGGGATCCCCCCACCCTTTCAATGTTGGCCAGTGAATAATCTGGGCAGACACTTCCCTCCTGAAGAATCTTTCTTCAAAAGAGAAGAAAGAAAGAAAGAAAGAAAGAAAGAAAGAAAGAAAGAAGGAAGGAAGGAAGGAAGGAAGGAAGGAAGGAAGGAAGGAAGGAGAGAAAGAAAGAGAAAAGAGAGAAAGAAAGAAAGAGAGAGAGAAAGAGGAAAGAGAAAGAAAGAGAAAGAAAGAAAGAAAGAAAGAAAGAAAGAAAGAAAGAAAGAAGAAAGAAAGAAAGAAAGAAAGAAAGAAAGAAAGAAAGAAAGATAGGAAGGAAGGAAGGAAGGAAGGAAAGAAAAGAACCGCGTTTATCAAGAAAGCAAGAGTGAGAAAGCATGTATGCTTCTGTCACTCTGAACTTCATTATGATGTAAAATTACAATGCAACAATATAAATATTAAAAAAGACAGAAAGACTGTGATGTGAATGGAATGCTATAATCCTCCTCCACTGAACTGCTATCTTCCCACCTAAGTATTCAGTTTACCCATCTTCACGTAATCTTTTCTCTTTCCTCAGCAATTTCAACCATCCCCCCAAAGTCAGAAAAGCTAAAGTTACAACATTTTTTTAAAATCAACCTAGAGTCGATTATATTGCTTGAACTTGAACAGGGACAATATAGCAATCAGTAGAATGATATGTTAGGGCCTACTGAACTTTCCACAGGTAGAGAGTAGGTCTTTATATCCTGCTTTCAAGGTGGGATGATGGGAGATGTGGAGAGAGGGAGAGAAAGAATGGCATTGCCATTAAAAATAAGTTCTTGGGACACAACATCCTTTAGAGCTTCATTTAGTAAAACATGTCACTTTAGAAGCACTTCTGAGTGAAAGTCAAATGTAAATTTTATACACTGACTATAAAGAATAAAACATCCTCCGGGAAGAAATGTGCTCACCCATGAAAGGTAAGAAGTCTTCATCCTCAACCCCAAATGCTACATTAGTTGTGGATAAATGATGGATTGAACAGTTTCTGGGAAGACTCCTTGCTCAGCCTTCGGCGTTGTCCCTGTAGAGCCCTGCAAGAGCCTTTGTTTACAGTACATCATCCCTTAAGCCAGGGAGCTTTCACCGGAGCTGTCCATAATTCATCTATTTCATTTCACCCCCTTTATTTTACATCATTTCAAGGTTTCCATTTCCCATAGTTTCCAGTCCTGGCTAAGGGACATGGGTCTTTTTTTTATTGTGTGACCTGTGATCTTGGATCAAAAGACCAAAGAGCAGGACTTCTTGAGTGAAAGGGGAGGCTTTTTGTCATTGCTGAGCTTACTCTGCTCGTGTGAGTGGCAGGGCATTGAGTTCTATCACCTATGCCTCCAATTAACCTTTCTCACAGACTCTCAGAGATCCGTTAGCACATCGTGGGGCAGGAGGAGAAATGTCGCCCCCTTATTTGTCCTACTGTGCTAGGGAAATGAACCTACACTAGACAGGCCCTTTTAATTTACAATTATACTTTTCCACCTTCCCATCACCCCTTCATATCAACTCTTTAAAAGGGAATTTTAAAAAAATTATTATTAAAGAGGGTCAATGCTTTTGGCCTCTCTACTGCCAAGGAGAGGAGGCCTCGAATAAAATGAACAAAACAAGAAGAATTGAAAGAGACATAAACTGTCCTCCTGGGTCTCATATGCTTTCTCTTTAATCTGTAAGATCATTTCAGCTTCTCTACCTAACGAAAAGCTTAGCTCTGTGGCTCTCATATATTAGCTCATTGCAAAGTGACCTCTAAATCACTATTACTTAGAAATGAGGACCATACTTCCATCCATTTTAGTGTTCCTATCATCTACTTTCAGTGCCTTATTCTACTTTATATTTTTAAAGGGCAGAATCTGTTTGCTAATAACCTCCCACCTGAATTCCATTTTATTTCTCTGACCTGTGTCAAAGAAAGAAAGTTTAGGAGGAAATTATGAAAGGATTTCTACCTTATATCCTAGGGGAAAGGTCAGTATATGAATACAAGAAGTTCATTAACATCCTTCTATCCAAATAAAGCATAAAATCCCACAACAACAGAAACATAATAGAAGTGATGGTCAATTCATGCAGAGTTACATCTAACCTAGCGACTTATAGCCAATTTCATTTTTCATAAATGCTTCTATTCCTATTACCCAGGAGACTTGTTATTTTTACCACATTGTTCAATTAGAACTGATCATTCCCAAAGCCAGTGTGAAACGGCCCTGTTGGGATGGCCTTCTATGATTTTCAAATGACACTATATTTTTAAATTAGATGGCCTGAGGGGTCTTCTTAGGAACTGAACCTTCCTTTACCTCAATATTTCAAAAAAGGAGGGTGATTTCAAAGAAATGCAAAGTCTGCTTTCACGAATAACAGCCAAGTTAGAGGGGTACAGAAGGATCACAAACTCAATTTCCTCATTTAAAATATGAGATGATAACATCTGCACTTGAGGGCTGCAGCATTAATGAATCTATTTTTCACTAATGTATTTTTAATTCATTATTTGTAATCTTAGACAAGTAATCAACATAATCTTTTCGGCAGAGTTACTAGAAAAAGTTACCTGCCTCACAATAATCTCTACCAAATTTGTCCTAATGCATGAGCATGATATACTTAGTTATTAACAAAAACTATTTGAAATCGAACTCAAATTAGTGTATATGCTAGATTATATTTTTCCTGGACCTATCTGTTAGGGATGAAACCAGAATTTTAGTTGGGTTTTGAGTAAGCAAAGGAGAGAATCTACCAAGAGGAGACAGCTGGGTGCTCTATAAAAACCCCTCAAGGTGCAGTGCTTTGTCATGGCTCTGGGCCTCTAGAAAGCAAATGGAGTGAGGGGTGGAGACTATGGACAGTGTGGTGTGGGATCTTACTGTGCAACAGGCACTATTCTACGTAATTTACTGTGAGGCTGGCACCATCATGTTCTTTGCACACATAGGATGAAAGAGGTACAGAAAGATTGGTTGCCCAGGAGTAAAGATATTCATGGACTTTGTGGAAATGTCATAGTGAAACCTGTTAATTTGTACAATTTTTATGTGTCAATTAAAAAAAGATATTCATGGAGGAGCTTTGTGACCAAGCAGTTGGGGTTCAGAAGCCTCATCATTCACTGTGCATACCCCTTCCCTTGCAGTGGATGGTGCTCTGGTGGCATGTGCTGCCAGGGGACTTGGACTACCCAGTATCTCTTCTTCCCCTTTCCTTTACTAGCAGGACCCCCATACTTCATTTTGGAAGACAATGGACCTTACTGAGAATATTCATTGTCCCATCTACCATATGATCAATTTTGGTCAAGGTGATCTAAGCAAAAATGAACCGGGCTGAATTTTACAAAAGCTATTGTTTTTCTGACAGAGACTCTGCTGGCACCTGCCTCTTCCCTTTTCTCTTTTTCTCCTTCCTGCCTGAAATGGAATTATCTACTGGAGAAGGTGGAACAGTCATACTATGGATAGAAGATTGACACCTACATGCTAAGGCTGGCTGAGCAGAAAGACAGAAGAAACCTGCTGTCATTCTGGTCTGCCATATCAATTCTGACTTCTCCACTTTGTTAATGTTTTATATAAGAGAACTGAACTCCTATTTAGTTAAGCTACTATTTTTGGAACATATGGTCAAAACAATGCTAAACAACAAGGACTACAAAAACAGAAGGGGAAAAAAACCTCTAATACTTTAGATTATACCATATTGCCTCAGTCTGGCACAGTGAGTAGTGGGTGCATGCAGAGCTTTATGCAACATTCACCGAGTGGGATATGTCACTCTATGCAGTGACAGCCCCTGGGCACAAACCTGCCTTCACAACTCTATATCTGGTATTGTTCAGTTATGAGACTTCAAAAGATATTTGGCAAATTATAGCCTGCTGGCCAAATCCAAACTGTGGCCTGATTTTGTAAAGATTGCAAGCTGTGAGTTGCATAAGTCTTCCATTTTATTTTTTAAGTTTTTTAATTTTTTTTGTGTGTGGTACTGGGGATTGAGCCCAGGGGCATTCTACCTTTGAGTTACACCCCCAGCCCAATTTTATTTCATATAAAAATAAAACAGGGTCTCGCTACGTTGATGAGAGTCTCACTACTTGCTGAAGCTGTCCTGGAACCTGTGATCCTCCTATCTCAGCCTCCCAAGTACTAGGATTACAGGCTGTGCCACCACGCCCGGCAAGTCTTCCATTTTAAAGGTGTTTTATAGAGCAACCAAACAACAAACAAAAAGAAACATATCAACAGAGATCTATGGGCGTAGGAATGCCTTAATAATGACTTGTATGGTGTTTTATAGAAAATGTTTGTTGACCCCTGCAGAAGAATAGAGCAGTGTAAAGCCATTGAATAAACTATAAAAACTATCCAAGTTGCAAATTCTACCCTCCTATCGGATCATTTTTATTCACTTCTGTTGGACAATGAGTCATGTCCAAGATCTTATCTGTAATTGAAGAACTCTCTAAATGATTTTCCAGATGGTTATGGTGCAAGATAATAGGGAAGGCAGACAAATAGCATGGTTAGTACCTTCCTGAATTCAAAAGGAAGGATTTAGTTGTAAGTATAATAACATCAGATTCCCAGAAAATATCATACATCTGCTGGAGTTGATTGTTGGAAAGGAAGTGTCATTAAGCATTCAACAGAATAATCCTGCAAGGAATTACATTTTGAATACCTCAGTATAAAAGTGCCTTTCAACAAGACTTCCTTGCCACAGATGGGACCAGCTTTCATTTCACAAATGAACATTTCCACTATTTACTTTCATTCTGGTTGCATACTACACCAACTGACAACAGTGGATTGAAAGCAGTGAATAGAAAGATGGGATTTTCCCTGAGTCTATTCTCATTGCCTCATATGACCTAAAGATGGTGTGAATCATTATTTAGACACTTGAAAAAATATTTCAAATAATGTGCAGAATAAAGTCTTTTGTTTTTAGGGCTAAAATAATTTCTCATACCCAATGATAAGGTGATAAATTGATAGAATTGTCCAATTTCAGATAATTCATCCCAACATGCAATCAACTTAGTGGCAAATCGACCCCGCACAAGTTTTTCTTAGTCTATTGCTCTTAGTGAAATATTGCACCTGTCTCATGGATAGTAGAAAATAAGCCTAAAGAAACACAGAGAGGAGGAAAATATGGGCTCATTAAACCTTCAGTTCTTTGAATATCTAAATTTCATTTAATTTCTAAGATTTCCTGTTTCTCTGTATCATGCTTTTCTTCCAAAGCATTGCAGTCATCAGTGTTTTACAAGTGAAGCTTTTCCTCTTCCTCAACAATATCCATTTATTTTCTGTTAGAATTTTGTCACTTCAGAGCTTTTGCTGTGTCAAATAAATTCTCTGCTGGATTGGTCTTTCCTCTCATTTTAAAGGCTAAGTAGGTTTAGGAAAAATAAATATATTGCATCAGTTGCTTTTGTCTAATATTTGGTAGGTGCAACATCCTTTGTCTTCAAATCAAAGATGATAACATACTTCTGTTCATTTACCAGGCACAAAATTACCCTTTCAAGGTTTTCCATGTCTACTATTTATCTTTCCCATCAAATGTATACATTCTTACTACTATAAAATTATACGATTATGTAGATCAGTGATGATTACATATGAATATAATAAAACAACACATTACAGAACACTGGGATTAGAGGAAATGGTAATTGTGAACATCTGGATTGAGAAATTTGAATTTCAAAAAGTCCAATATTTTTCATAAAGCTTTTATTCTATGCTCGTTCATATATGAACTAGTATTGACATAAACCATTTATTTCAAGCAGGTTAATTCAGTATAAATCTAAATATCTGGGTTGAATAGTAGTTATTTCTCCATCTTTGTTAAGTGACTACATTGACTGCATTGTTTCTTATGCCTCCTCCAGATCTCGAAGCCTCTCAGTCTGATTCTCCCACAGACCTTCCGCTTTAGCACAAAGTGAGCATTAGTGTTGTCTAGTTCTCTTCATTAGCATGAAGGTAACTCTTACCTCTGCATGTCCTACAGCCATTCCCTACACTTTTGCTATGTGCCAAATACATAATCCCATGGCATTTTCCCATCAACCTGATCTTCCTGTGTATGGATTCCACAAATTGACCTTACCTGTCTGTCTTTTCTCCCACCACAGAATGGTGGGAGGATCAGGGCAGAATACAAGACTGTACTACCAAATTGAAGGATTTGACTATTACTCTGATTATGCCAGGACAGTCAGCCCTTCTTTAGAGCTATTGAGGAGAGAATTCCTACATGACACTTAAATAGGGGAGGGCTAAAGCTTAAAAAGAGTTAGTACATTGACATATTGCCCCATTACTTATATAATTCCTGGCTAAATCTTTGCTTATTATTGTTTTTCCACAAATTTTACCATCTGTATCTATATGCACAATATTGAGAATCTTCCCCCTTTTATATTCATTAAGATATAATTAATATACCATATAATGCACACATTAAAAACATACAAGTCCATGTTTTTAGTATATTAAAATTTGTGAATCATCACCACAGTCTAATTTCAGAACACTTTCCTCATCCCCCCCAAATAAAGACTTCATATTCACAGCAGTCATTCTTCACCCCCTTTCTACTCTGCATTCTGTCTGTAAATTTGCCTATGTGGGATCGTTCATATAAATGGAATCGTCTTTTTTGACTAGCTTCTTCCCCTTAGAATAAGGTTTTTAAGGTTCATTCATGTTATAATATAAATGAGCACATCATTTCTTCATATTGACAAATAATATCTGTTTGCACTGATGTACAAAATTTATCCATTTTATTTTTTTCTATTCTTAATTTTTGTGTTTTGTTCAGTTATCATACCCAGAATATAGTCTATGCTATCAGGAGCATAGTAAAGGTTTCAGAATTAAACTGGTGAAATTAGTGAAAATTAAAATTATGCTAAACAAATACAACTTCTTCCTGTGGAAGAAATGACCTGCTCAAAGCACAGAGAAGCAGTTAATGCGAATATTCAAATACTTCCATGTTGAAAAACTTTAAAAAGACTAGGAAGCATTAATAAAATTAAGAAGAATTGCCCCCTCTCTTTTCTAATGACAAAATTTTCATCAAAATATATATTGATCATATCTTTAAAACTTGTATACAAGTAGATAAAAATGAAAAATGGAGCCAATAATTGTTATTGCTATGACATAAAGCAATAATGATGATGAATTTTTTCCCTACATTTTGACCTCACAGAACTATGCAGTTTCTTTGGGGATAATATGGATATGTCAGCCCATCTGGTCACATGTGGAACACAGACTGAGAGTACAAGTGCTAGAAAATATCAATATTAAAATTTAGGGCACTATTCATATTTCAAAGACCAGGTGAGCATTAAAGCAGTATGGCCTAAGCCGAGCACAGGGGCACATGTTTGTAATCTCAGTACTTGAGAGGCTGAGGCAGGAGGATCACCAGTTCAAGGCCAGCCTGTGCAACTTAGTGAGACCCTGTTTCAAAATAAAAAAGGGTTGGGTGTAGCTCAGTAGTAGAGCACCCCTGGGTGCAATCCCCAGTACCACAAAAAAGTGTGTCATATTTAGTTATGGTTACATTATTAATTTACAATTTGGTTATGGTGGTATTTCTAATGTGGGAAAAGTGCTCAGTGGACCCCAGGTTATCATGGTATAACTGTAATTGGGATCCACATATACTAAGGGCTTCTGAACCTGATATTATAAAGACAAAGATCCTCACTGTATGGATGGATAAAATTTCTGTTTTTCAGGTTTAGAAGAAAACATGCTCAACAATTTGTATAGTACCCTAAGATAACAGTAGAAATAAAACGGGAGCTAAAGTTTGGTTTCCTTAATATTCCTTCTATATTTTCCACTGTCTCAAGATATGTGAGATAAATTATTGAAGAAGGTCCCTATGATTGCTGTGTTTTAGAGAATTTCCTTCAAGTTATTTTTTCTAGTATTAACAAAACCCCATTGTAATAATTAACCTTGCATTTTCTTCCCGTCATCAGTTAATTCTTACTACAAAATTGCACTTTAGGCTCTCACTCACATACTCATTTTAAAAGGAACATAAAGGGTTTCTAGTTTCTTAGTTTATTTGGGGGAAAAAAAAACATCAAGTAGAACAGCAGTCATCCGTGAAAACAACTGACATTTAGTTTCACAGGGAAGGTCCATCCGGATGGCAGGAGAACCTTTGTACTCACAGGTGTCTAAAGACTCGTCTGAATCATCAGGGCAGTCAGAGTCCCCATCACACAGCCAGCTCTGGGAGACACAAGTCACGTGATCGTGGCAAAGAAATTCACCAGGATCACACAACTGCTGATCTGAAAATGAAAATGTTTCGAAATAAAATATGAATGATCTGAGCATGAACACAAGAGCAGTACAAAGATGAAATGTGGGAAAGTAATACGTAAAAGGTACATGGGTATGAGCCACATGTTCTGTACAGAAGCAACGCTAAACCAATTATTATTATTATTTTTTTTAGTTTTAGCTACTCAGCCCCAGCACACGCTTTTGAAAGACTTGACTGCATTGTAGGTTCACACAATCTGTTTTGGAAATAGTTAAGAATTCTGTTTGTGTTTATGACTACAGGCTTTATCATATCAAATATGCCATAGAGACGTTCCAGCCAGTGAGTTTTGTAGAACATGTTGAATCAAAGCAGAAGCACTTGAGCATAGAAATTTTAGATTCTTCTCTGCTCAGAGAAAAACAAAGATCAGTAATGAGTTAAATACTGTAATTAAACTTCATCTTTGGGATATTTAGTTTTTTTTGTTTTTGTTTTTGTTTTTTGGCACTAGGAATTGAACCCAGAGGCATTCTACCTCCAAACTATACCCCCAGCCCTTTTTCTCTTTTAGTTTGAAACAGGGTCTGACTAAATTGGCGAGGATGGCCTCAAATAGGCGATCCTCCTGTCTCACCCTCCCAAATACTGGGATTACAGGCTTGCACCACTGCACTTGGCTTGATTATTTAGTTCTTATCCATTTATCTTGATATTGGGGTTTCATGTATCTACATGAATTGAATATCCTATACCACAAATTTTATTTTCTTTTGTCTGCTGATTTCCAAGGAGGCACCTTCTGTTACTGGACAGATAAATTGATAATAAAGTTCCATAAAGGTTTTTTCCACTAACTTGAGTTTTCAATGGTTGGTTGTATCTAAGATTTCTGTAATCTTCCTTCTAATGTTTTGGAAACATTTGTGATCTGCAGCTTTTACTCAAGTCCTAGTAAATTTATTAGATATTGGTTTTTCACAATACATTTACTCATTCCATGTGAAACCATTGGAAAAATAATTTATTATATTTTAACATGTATGAAATAAGAATATTTACTACAACTGATGGCCTTCGAATGTGAAAGTGTTAGAACTACCTTAGCCATTTGATTTCACTTGTAATTTTGTTATATATATGTATCTTTGTTATGTGTATAAAAGAATAATCTAAGATAAGAGAAATCCATAATTAAATAGAACTAAGTGAGCTCTCTATATAAATAACAAATAAAAATTTAAGTTATATAAAAGCATTAGGCCATAGCTTCATTGTTATTTTTCTATAGCAACATATGAAATAATATCGATGTTATCTTAGATTTAATATAATAAATATATCTTTCTCTCTCTCTCAATCTCTCCTGTCCTCTTGATCCCAAGAGCATACTTTCAGTAAATATATATTATGAACACATACACATACCAAAAAAAGATCTTTAATCTACAGATGTGGGTATATTAACTTTTTTCCATTCTCAAAATGTAAATATTTCCTGACAACTCATATTATTTTATCCTTTCCTATTATAGTTTTCCATGAATTCACCATCAATTCATAATCACCAAAACTGTCATAATTTTCTTTTTCACATTTTGTTGCTTGAGCATACTATATATTTGGCTTTGGTCTTGATGCTAAAGAACCAAAGATGTAGAGGCCATTCTTTTTATTCAATGATCAACAGATGATTTGCAGTAATAAATTAAAAAAACTGCTAAAAAGAAAAACCATAGGCAAAGATAGATGGAAAAACTATAAGTAATATTTGGGGCTGACAGCATATAGCTCAGGGGTAGAGATTTTGCCTAGCATGTGATATTCTGGGTTCGATTCACAACACACACACACACACACACACACACACACACACACACACATACACGCTAGTTTGAAGATGTAAGCATTTCTTTAGTCAAGTAGGCTTTGGATAACAGCAATATAAGACATTCCAGGTAGAGTGGAGAGTGAACAAAGTTGCTAAGGCAGTAATTATTACAAAGCACTTGAGAAAAAAAAAAGTTTCCTACTGAAATTGAAATGGCATTCAGGCTTTAAGACTTGGATTTTCTCCACCAAAGAGCTATGCATGATACTTATAAGTATGTCCTGATACTAGAGCGGCTTACATTTTGCTTTAGGCAGTCATATAACTTTTGGAGTTGATGGGAAAAAAATCATGGAATAAAATTCAAAAGTTTTCTTATCACACTAAGACCATTTAATTTGACATGAAATGATTCACAATGAATAATAATAAGAAGAAGAAATTATGAGAATGAAAGAAGGCACTTTAGTAATTACACTTGGGTCACAAGTCTATTCCAGAAAAATGATGGGTGTTCTTTGTACCCACAGCTTCTCTGAATTTGATCTATGGTTTGAGATAACAGGTTTTCTTTTCCTTCATTCCTTCCAAACTCTATCAAATTGCTGTGAGGAGAAGAGTAAAATGGATGGTTCCTCGCTAAATGTCATTGTATAGTATGTGACACAGTAAACAGTGAATGAGTACTTGCTGGGAGTATAGAGAAGTAAAGAGGATCATAAAGAACCATTTGTGGTGTTGGAAAGGAGCCTCTCAAATCATATGTCTAAAAGGCTAAAGACTAGAGGCAATAAGGTGCCCAGCCAATTTAAGGAACTCTAAAGAGGTCAATGTGGCTGGAGAAAAATATAGATTAGGAAGAGATGAGATGAGGGAGTGTGGGATTGGGGCAACAGATGAAGGCTTTGAGTTTTACTTAAATGAAACAAAACAAGATGGAGACCATTGGAAGATTCTGAGCAGAGGGATGCAGCCTGTCTTACTTTTTTAAAGTATCAATCTGGCTACTGTTTTAAGAATAGACAGGAATGAAGAGAAAGTGAAAGTATGGAAATCAACTAGAATAGTATCAGAATAATCTAAGTAAGAATAATCTAAGTAAGTTGAATACAGATGGATGTGTGTGTAAATATGTTGGTCGAATAGAGTTTCAAGACTGTATTTTATGAATAAACGAAAACCAAACATCATGCTGAGGGTCTCTTTAAATGTCAGAATCTTGAATTCACATTTCTGTACCCAAATGTTAGACCTTTCGTTGTTTTCTTTCTTTTAAATATACTGAATTTTAAATGCTTGTGAGTCATCTAATAAAGAATAAGCAGGGAAATTTAAGTCTAAAACTTGGAAGAATGATCAAAACTGGAAACAGAAGACAACTGGGGCTATAAAAATGTATAAAAGCTGTAGGAATTAAGGTTACATGCAGTGAAAGTGTGTGTGGGGGGGTGGAGAAGGTGAAGAGGATGAATAAGACTGTCAAGAAGAACAAAAGCTAAAAAGCAAGAGTAGGTCAGGCAGGGAGAGCAGGTCAGCCACAATTTCAGGCAGACAAAGCAAGGAGAAAGGACATTTATTAAAGCTATATGAGATTTCAAAAATTGAATTGGGTAAGGGGTCACTAATGATATAGTTCAAGTATAATAAATTCTGAAAAGTTGGAGAAGACGTGCACACTGAAGGAAAGTCCAGAGAGTCCAGAGCCCTAAGGAGAAGGCAAAAGTGGAACAAAGTGCCCAAGAACTCATGGGGATGGCATAGAACCTAAACAATAGTTAGAATATAAGAACATTTGCTCCAAGGATAACAGGATAGAAAAATAAAATGAAAAATTATTAACTAGTTTGGAAAAAGTTAAGGTATTCTTATCTGATTGTGTTTTACCAATGAACTGAGAGGTAGAGTTCGTTTCTGAAATGTGAGGAAGATAGAATTGCAAAGTGTGCTGAAGTTTCGAATGATTGCTGTGGGAACTGGTAAAGGAATCAAATAGGAATTTGTGAAAGTTTTGCTTTCTAGTAGCAATGAAGATACAGCTAGCATCAAAAACATACATTTGAAAATTGAGCTCATTATTTTAAGGCTTTTTTATTGGTGTATTGTAATCATACATCTTGATGAAGTTCAGAGTGATAAAGGCATGCCTGCACACAGTACTTGTTGAGCCCTCCCCCAGTTCCCACCCCACTTTCCCCTGCTTAGCGCAGTGATGAACTTTGGTAAGTTTGTGTATGTACATCATGTCCATTGAGGTGTTTCCCTCTTCAAGTCCTCCCCCCCATCTCTCTCAGTTAGGTCCTCTCCTTCATTCCACTAAGGCTTCTCCTTTTTCTGGAGTCCCTCCTGTGTCCTAATTTCTCCCTAGCTTCCACATATGAGGAAGAACATCTGATCTTTCTCATTTTGTGTAGTTTAGTGTGTAAATGTTCACCTACTTCGAGCCATACATACAGATTAATCCTTGGGAAAAATCCCTTGGGAAAATATGCAAGCTATCCATTCTCCGTATGTGCTCACACATGTATAGACATATAATTAAAGCCATCATGATTTAAAAGTAACTTTGTTTTATAGGAGTAAGGATAACTTACAGCGATTTACCTAAAGAGCCTGCGTTATCAGCTAGCCAAGCAAGCTCCAGCCTTAAAAAACAATTTGCATTGATGCAGTTTGAGGGGCAGTTTTATATTATCCCTCTAGGAAATAACAGTTAAAAAGAGCTTGCTATAACCCATCTGTTTATTTTTTGACCAGATATTTCATTTCAAGGTCAGTTTTTAAAAGCATTGCTTATCGTTTTGAAATGAAGAAATTTTCAGTATTGTGAGATGATTATTTAAAAGTATCTCTAACTGTATTGAGTTCCTTGAATCAGAAGCAAAAAATATAAAGTATGTATGTGTGTTTTCCATTTATTTTCTTTAATGCTTCAACCCACACTTCTGAGATATACAAACAAGTCTTACTTTAGATGCCTTTCTATTGTATGAAACATAGTGTTTTACACTGTAATTTAAAACAAGAAGCTTATGAGAAAGTGAAGTTTCACATACATTCTTAAGGAAGATAATCAAAGCTAGTAATATGTCTATCTTTTTAGAATAATAGACTCTTGCAATGAAAAACATGAAGAGATTAAGACAACTATAGCCTTTACAGTTTAGTGAGTTTGGATTCATTCTGGCAGAGAAGCTTAATATAATATTTTTACTCTTATGTTAAAACATGTAATTATTCATTATAACTATAATTTATAATAAATATTTTGTAACTTTGACATGCATATTCTTAATTGAAAGATTTTGAACACATGAATTGCCACTGAGTAATTAATTCATATTTTCTTATTTTAATATCAGAATGAATTGTGAATTTTAAACTTTTCAAAAAGCAGGAACTATCAAAGTCAAATACTGAACCTACTTATCGACAGGGATCTATTGAATAACTGTGTCCTCCATATCGTTGGACATTTTACCGCAATTAATATGTAATAATTTATGTCACTTCCTTTAAAAGTTGACTTGTTATACTATCGAGAATATTAGTTTACCAACAAATTAATCTTCTGCCTATTGAAGCATAACAGAGCACTCTAGGGAAATTTAAAGAATATATAAATGATGAACTCTGCTAGCTAATTTACAAATTAAAGGTAAAGAGAGATTAATATGTATCCAGCAGCTAAATAGCTAGGGACTCAAATAAAGATGTTAAAATATATTTAAGACTAGGTAAGCTAAAGAATTGGTACAATCTTCTAAACCAGTGAAGTATTGGGGATGTGCTGTGACTTATGTTTCCAGAATCTATTTAACATCAATAGTACGTATTATTTCTAAATCTTGTTGCTAGCTTAAGCATGGGATACTTAACAATATCTATAAGAATAATGTACCATTCAGCACTGTTAAAAGATAAACAGGTATATTGTTTCTTTTAACAGGCACTGAATTAATTACCAGGGGAACAGATTTCTTGTAAAACCTACAGAAAGAATTTCTAATTTAAGTTCAAATTTTGATAAAGCTCATGCAAAGTTAAAGGAACATTTCTAGTTACCAAGTTTCAAAAAGTATGCGAATCCCTTCCTTTTATATTCTCCTACTCTGGAAAAAGTATATGCATGTAGATGCAAAATAAATTCCCCAGAATCTCATTTAAATTGTTTTTAATATTATGGCTAAAGGACTTAATTCTTAGTACTTTCTCTTCCTGTCATTTCCCCACTCAACACACACTTCTAGCTCTCATTACTGTTCTATTTACTTTCCTTACATGTGTTGTGTATATGCATTTCCTGTTTTAGTCCTTTGCTTGGAATGCATTTTCCCATCTAACAAAATTCTAGTCATTCCTTAATGTATAGTGGTGTGTGTGTGTGTGTGT
>PVJS01018087.1:0-35337 GCA_004027185.1 Glis glis | reverse complement strand
AAAATAAAGTATAAAAAAAATAGGGCCAGGGGTGTAGCGTGGAGGTAGAACGCCCCTGGGTTTGATCCCCGGTACCGCAAAAAAAAAAAAAAAAATTCTAATTCTTTGACTACATACTATTTTCTTCCCATTATTATTCATCCTCCTCTGTAACTCCCCTTTGTGTATTAGTTTATTATTTGTTTTGGATTATTCTTCCTCTCCTACCCCTACAAAGAATGAGTGTCCTTTGTCTCATCTCTTTTCTCTCTGATCTCTTTCTGTTAGGCTAATCTCATCCACCCTCTCAACTTTAATAACAACCTCTTAGATATGGATTCCGTTCCTGATGCTGAGCATCTGTCCCTAGAGCCTCATTTCTAACCTCTTATAGACATTTCCAGAGGGATAACATAGACGTACCTTGAACCTTTGATGATTTTATCTTCTAAACTGAGTTACTACTGAGGGTTAGAGGGCACTATTGATATTTAACAGATGTAAGTCTGTACTGTGCATATATCACCCATTCAAATCTAATATGTACAAAATACTCTGGTCTGTTTTCCATGTTTGTTCATTGCCTCACCAACATTCTACCTACCTGTGCTGAAAATGTTCATCATCTTTGACTTTTATTCTTTCTGTATCTTCTTAGATACAGAAAGATACTAGATAGATATCTAAAACATACTTTTTAGATACAGGAGATACTAGACAGTTTCCTTCCCTTCCTTCCTTCCATCCTCCCTTCCTTCCTCCCTCTTCCTCCCTCCCTTCCCCCCTCTCTCCCTCACTTCTCTTCTTCCTTCCTTCTCCCCCTTGCACTGGTAGAGTGCTGTTCAGGTTCTTATTTCCTCCTCCCTGGAATACTGCTTCACCTTCTACCTTGTCTATTCACTCTCAGGGTTTCTCCTCATACATCTGCATATTCTTTACTGCTACACAGTTTTCCTAAAGTGCATTGATGATTTGTACATGTGCTCAGAAAACATTGCCAAAGAACATCAATGATGATATTTCAGCTTGAAGTTTAACATAGTACAAAGCCTGATATAAAAAATATTTTCAAGGTCGGGCGTGGTGGTGCACGCTTGTAATCCCAGTACTTGGGAGGCGGAGACCGGAGGATCTGGGTTCGCGGCCAGCCTCAGCTGCTTAGTGAGGCCCTCCACAACTTCGTGAGACCCAGTTTCAAAATAAAGGATAAAAAAATAGGGCCGGGGGTATAGCTCGGAGGTAGAACCCCCCCTGGGTTCAATCCCTGGTACCGCAAAAAAAAAAAAAATATATATATATATATATATTTTTTTTTTCAGTCTTATTTCCATCATAGACTTTATAGTTCAGCTGGACTTTTGGACTTTCTCTGAATACCTCTTATATCAGTGCTCTTCAACTACATCAGAATTATCTTTGGAATTTTAAAAAATGTAAATGCCTATACTTAACTGGGAGTTTTTAATATAGGAAGTCTCTTTTCAGGCCTGGTTATCTTTTTTTTTTTTTTTTGCGGTACCGGGGATTGAACCCAGGGGCATTTTACCTCCGAGCTATACCCCCGGCCCTATTTTTTATACTTTATTTTGAAACCGGGTCTCATGAAGTTGCAGAGGGCCTCACTAAGTAGCTGAGGCTGGCTGTGAACCCTGGATCCTCCGGTCTCCGCTTCCCAAGTACTGGGATTACAAGCGTGCGCCACCATGCCCGGCGCCTGGTTATCTTAATAAGAACATTTCCACATTATTCTTAACAAACCCAGGTTTGAGAAACATTATCCATTTTCCCATCTTCATGACTTTGTTCATAATTATGTCTCTATGGCTAATACCTGCTCTTCTTCCTTTCTTGTTATACTCCCTCTCACCCTTCAACCCCTAGCTCTATTTGGCCTCATTCATGAGGTTTTCCTTGATCCATCCAAATAGATATAATTGCCAAATGCTTTTTCCTGTATACTGCAGAGGTAGTAAACTTTCATTAGATTATGTTTATGCCTTACAACCTCTAGAGAGCACACTCCTCCTCCTCCCCCCTCATCTTCTTCTTCCTCCTCCTCCTCCTTTTTGGTACAGAGGATTAAACCCATGTGCATTCTACCACTGAGCTTTTATTTTGAAATAGGATCTCTCTAAGTCTCTGAGGCTAGCCTTGAACCTGAGATCCTCCTGTCTCAGCCTAAGTACTGGGACCACAGGTGTGCTCCATTGCACCTGGCTAGACATCACAGTTCTTGAGGACAAGACTTCTGCTATTTATAATATAGAAGCCAGTCAATAAAGGTCATTGGATTATAGAGAATTTAGGAGTTCTTAATGTGGTTGATAAGAATGAGGGTTTTTTCTAATTTAAACAAAAGTCCCAAAACAAAAAGTACAGTAATTGAAATTCCAAGACAGTGCTAAATTAAGATTTGCTAATCATGCTAAGTAGGAGAAAGGAATTATAATTTTAAATGCCACTTTTTTTAGCAGCAGATAAGCTAATATTAAAGCAAATTCAGTGGTGGACTGGTTTCCACCCTGCAGGTGCTTTAGAGCATGTTATACTCGTTAGATTCCTCATGAAACTGTCATGTTGGCATGCAGCTCTAAAATGTGCTGCAGTCAGAAACTAGTTAGTAAAGCATTTTATTTTTACTAGTACCTTTGACACAGGGGAATACTTTTAATAAATCAGACTTGCTGAAAGAACAGTGTTGTTTTTAATAGGGAGTGAGAGTGTCAGTGTAGTAATTTTATGCAGTTAGAAGTGGCTGCATCTAAAAACTATTTTTTTTTTTTGGTCAAACATTCAGTGAAGGAATGATTTTCCTTCTCTTTCTTTCTGTCTTTCCCAGTTGTACTCTTGTTAAATTTATATGACACATATTCAGGATTGTATTTTTTGCTTCCTATGATTTTGTTAGTTCCTGATTTAAAGTTTAATTTTGTCTATAAGAAATGTGAATATTTAGTTTGGGACATAAGGAACTGAGTGTATCATTTAGTGCCCTTTAAGGTGGAGACTTGTTTCAATATTCTGTTATCTCTATCTTTCTCATATTTCTCTCTCTGTCTCTCAAGGCATTTAGATTTCATAGCAAGACTAGGTAAGAAATAGACTTTTATCCTTTGGTGCTCTGTGTATTTTCTGGATATCTAAAACATACCTTTTAGATATTTAGTTTTTTATTTATTCCAGGTGAAAAAACCAAAAGGGGTATATTAAAACATATGTAAAATTTTCTGTGCTCATGAAAGGTATACTAATTGGAAAACAGTCAGTATATCTTTTGTTTTTTGGTTTTTGTAAGAACTTTGTGGAACCATCCAGCTCTTTCCTTGACTTGTGGTAGAACTGTAGCTCAGCTACTCAGAACCTCTAGAAGCAAAGTCAAACTTTCTTCAGAAAATGTTCCCCAAACTTAATGTTAATCATATTTGTCTTTGTTAAGTTATTCCTAGAAACAGCTATCCTCAATAACAGGAGGTCAAAAGAGAAAGTTTTGGGAAACATTTTGAAGATGGCAAATAAATAATGAGTAAGATTTCATAGTCAGATGGAGATCTCTGTGTCAGCAGAAAAATACAATACTTAGCAAACCTCTTGGAACATATGATGGACTTTTCCTAACCATAATAGTAGTAACATATATTTTGCAGAACATTGTACAGTTTTCATGCACATCTCCTTTAATCCTCACAATATCCCTGTGAGGTAGGTGGCATTAATACCCTATTTTACATGTATGGAGACTGAGCCAGGTTTGTCTCTAAGTATGTACCCAATAAGTGGTACATAGGAGAGATTTCAAATCCTTTGACTCCAACTCAATCTACCAAAAAGGCTATTTCAAAACAAATTAGTTTCTCAAAGACCACCTTAAAAGAGTATCAGTCAGGACAATAACATCAGTGCAAATAAGAAGAAAAGGCCCTGAATCAATTTCTGGAGTTTTCCATTTAGATTGTATTAGTAAAATAAAAGGAAATGAATTTATACATGCAACACTGACTCTTTGAAGTAAAATGATACACAACCTCAAGATATTGCTGTTTTTATTTGTAGCCAACTTTTATTTTTATGCCTAGAAAAATACATGGGGTGTTTAGGACTAATGTGCTGGCCAATTTGCTACTTTAGTGGTAGTAACATAATCCCAAAAGCAAGCACAATTATTCTGTACTTTTTTCTTAAGTTTTATTCAGCAATAAGACCATAATTTTTCATATTTAAGGAAGTATGAAAAATTTGTCGAGTTTTAAAAGCTGAATACATGTAGCGTTGGATCAAGGCACATACAAGACTGGCCAAAGGGCGTACAATGCACTTTGGTTTTTTGTTGAAAAAAAAATCATGGCAACAAAAAGTGATATGGTTTTTAAACAAGAAATAGCTCACAATTCCATAGGAAGCTAGAAAGAAATGTTACAAGTTCATTATGTAATATCTGGAGAACTGTGACAAGTAATGGGCAGTATTCTTGATCATTGTAAAATTAAATTGAATATTTATGTACAGTGTTAAAACATTTCACATAAACCAGATCTAAATTTGATTTCTAGTATTTATTTTTCTTTTAAATTCTTACTTATTTAAAGTACTACCTTCTCTGGATTGCTGAGGGGAATTGCTTATGGTTATTTCTCTTTGACATCCTTTATGATAAAAACATCATAAACACTAGCAATTTTGTGTTTAGAATTCACTTTTCAAAAATCAGGATGGTACAGGCACAACCAAAATGCAATTCTAGTATTTGTGTTTATTGCACTACACATACCTAAGTTTTCATGTGTTCCTAAGTACACATTTCCCCCCTTAACTCAGAAGCACCCTTGCATTATTGTTTTTGTGAAGTCCTTTATTCTTAAAGCTGTGTTGACAATGGCTTTAATAGCAGACTTCACATTACTGTATGCCAGCTGATGTAGTCAGTTCAGAAGATATACTTAACTTTCTTAAGGATAGCTAACTTGCCTAAAGCAAGAATGGAAATATGCAGCAAGTTTGATATTGCCCATTACTTCACATATTTTGACTTATTGAATACCACTGGGATAATACAAATTTAATAATTGAAACAGTATTTCATAACTATTTTTGAAATTTAATTTTTCTCATTCAGTCAGGGTTTTTTTTTACATTTTATTAATACCAAAGTGAAAAATGGCCTGTGCTTATACTACAAGGATCTCATGTGAACGCAGTCCTGATTGTTCAACACAGCAAGAAAATTCACTTTCACAGTCAACAAGTCATCTTACTCAGTAGAACACAAAGTAAATGGTTTATAACTTCAATATTTGCAAGGAAAATACAGTACAAATTACTAAAAAATACTAAAATATAGAATTGTGTTCAGGCATCTCCACTACATCAATCGCAGCAGTAACCTGAAATTTGAAACTTTTAATAAAAAGTTCTTAAATATAAATTATATGGCAAATGTACAGTACATTGCTTTTTTCAGTTTTTTTTTCCAGTGTTTTGCAGTAGAACAGGTTCCTACCATCACCTCCTTTAGGTTTAAAAACCTAACACAGTCTGCTGTAGGTCCTCTGGCATCATGAGTGTGAGTGGTCTGAGTCTGGAATGCCACTGTCTCTGTAGCTCCGGTTACTACTGCTTTCACTGTGATTGTTTTTGTACAGATTCATTCCATTAGGAGGAAATATGGTGTGTATTACAAACTCCTCCTTCGAGATGGGTTCATTGCTTATTGGTAACATCTGAAAAGAAGTCTCCCTGATCTCCAGGATAGAGTTGTCCTTCTTAGTGCCAGCTTCTGCATAGTCATCCTTTCTTCTCCGCCCTTTGCTGTATGCACAGTTCCTTGAGAAGAGGGACCCATTCCTATGAACATACCAGCACACTAAAGCAAGAAGGGCAATGGTCACCAGGGCCACAGCCCCACCAATGATGGCAGCCAAAGGTAAATTGGGGTTTTTGTAAGGTTCTTTCTCTTGTTCTCGATTGAGGGTGGTTGTAGGGTTGTACATTCGAAGGGGTGCAGTTTCTGTCTCAATACAAACAGGAGTTTCATCAAATAAGTAGAGGTTACTGGTTTCCATGGGAACCATGCATACTCTATAAGGTGAGTCTGGCTCCAGGGCTGTGACTAAGTATTCACTGCGTTCCCCTGTTACAATTGTTTCTGTTATAGATCCAAATGCTGGGCTATGGCCCAGTTTAAGCCAGCTGAGTCTTAAAGCAGTCATAGGTAAAGCAAGTTTCCAGGAGATATGAATTGTGTCAGAGGTGACAGACTTCACAGTAATTATAATTGTTTTTCTTGAAGGACTTCCTGTAGTTCGCTGATCCTTAGTGAGCTTGGGGTTCTTAATATCTGGTTGTTTGGTCACGGGAGCTGGCCACTGTCCTTGAGCAGGATATACTGTGTTGGGTATTGCAGTGGTTATCTGAACAGTGCTTACAATCCCACTGTCTTTACAATCAAACAGTTCTGCATTGAGGTCCTTGATAGCCATCCCACGAACTTTTTCAGGGGCTTGGCACATAAGCCCACGTACGTTGACCTTCACAGGTAGTGACTGTAGCCAGTCACGTACCCACTTCATCTTGCACCCACAATACCAGGGATTGTTGCGAAGAATCAGTTGGGTTATGTTGTCCAGATCATCAAAGATACCCTGAGGTAAATTACTTAGGTTATTGTTGGACATATCAAGTCGATACAGCTGCCTTAGATAAGAAAAAGCATTTGGGGGCACCCGGTTGATGTGATTATCTTGAAGGTAAAGCTTCCTCAAGTTTGTGCCTGGAAGGTTTACTGGTGCAGCAGTCAAAGAATTCCGAACCAGTGACAGTTCTGTTAAGTTAACAAGGTTGAAGAAAACTTTGTCACCTAAACCATGATTGTTCAACAGATTTCCATCTAA
The DNA here is from genome assembly GCA_004027185.1 of Glis glis. NCBI lineage: Eukaryota > Metazoa > Chordata > Mammalia > Rodentia > Gliridae > Glis > Glis glis. The sequence goes on along the minus strand of PVJS01018087.1, from coordinate 28,474 downwards.
AACCAGGCGTTTTAGGCTAGTGAGACCTTGAAGAGATGGTGATGAAATAGTGGATATGCGATTATCATCCAAGCGTAATTCTTCTATAGTCCTGGGCAAACCCCAGGGAATTGTGCTAAGGTGGTTACGCGATAGGAAAAGCAGTCGGAGATAGTTGCTGTCTCGAAATGCTCCCTCTTCAATGCTAACAGCAGAGACAGAGTTATCATCTAAATGTAATTCTTCCAGATATGGAATTTTTGAAAGTGAATCGTAAGTGATAGTTCTTATGTTATTTTCTTGCAAATGTAACTCTTTTACATACTTTGGGAGGTTGGTAGGAAATTCATCTAAACTGTTGTGATATAGGTATATTCTTTCGACTTTCAGCAAGTTTTTCAAATCTGAAGGAATCCCAGCATTATTTATTTGGTTGTTCTGAAGGTAGAGAGTTGTAGCATCCTCCGGTATTCCTATTGGAATGGATGTCAGAGAGCGATCATTACAGTAAATGAAACCCGCATCACAGCGGCACACAGATGGACAGGATTTAGCCATAACGGACAGAGATGCCACTTGAAGGAACAGCCCAATTTTAGTCCCAATGAGGAAGAGGCTCCAGGCTGAACTGATCATGGTCAGCAGTGTTGAGGTCTTTACACAAGGTATCTTCTGTTCCTTTAAAGCCCTAAAAGGAGTAAGAAAATAATGAGGCCAACATACTGAAAAGAGCCTTTAAAACAGAAGTAGAAACTAAAACATTTATAATCACTTAATATTTTAATTTTTTAGATAGGGACATACTAAGGTTTATTGCTAGGTAACAATGAACATAGTTATATAATCCTTATACTTTAAATGTTTCCGATATATAAATTAAAAAGTATCATGTCCTAAATCCATTTGATTTTAAAATGCTATATATAATTACTTTTATTAAATATTCTAAACTATTTTAATTATACTTATATCAATTTTATAGCTAATCACTAATCAAGCTAGTCAAATTTTTAGTTTTTTCTCACTAGTCATAGTAATTGATATAGGAATACAACTTGTTTAAGGATGATAATTCCACTGTTCTTAAAAAACATTTTTTTTTCTGTGTGCATACTTTTTAGGTAAAAGACCATATATGTGTAGAAATGTGTAGTAAAAAAATCTATTCTTTTACTATTCAGGAATAGTTGCACACATTTTGGACATCCTCAATCTCAGTAAGGCCAATCATTTGCTTTGACTACTAATGTTATTTCTTTTTCTGTGATTATTAATATTAATCATTGCTTAAAAGAAAATGAAAGCAAGAAAATGAAAGAATCTTCCACTTATTTTAGGGAAAGAATTATATAGCTAATATGCCCAACTAATTTAAGTAGAAAATCCAAGTTTAAAGTCTTTCTTCTGATTTCATTTTGTTATATGACTTATATGGCATAGTTTAATGACTTCATCCACATTTTTCATTATTTTCTATCTTACAACATGTTTTCATGGTGCACTTATCTTTTTTCAAATTTTAACACAGAACATGATTCAATTTTTTTCCCATGGGCTGGGGATTTATAGATTTATACAGATGTATTGTATAATATATTTTATGCACTTCTATGTATTAATTAGCCTTTATAATTGTAGGCATAAAATAAAATATTTTAATATTTTCCTACCTTATTGAACGATGTGAGTAAATTTTGCGTGGGTGAAAGTCCAATGCACATATATTATTTTCCTGGTGAGGGGCTGGGACTTAAACTGTTGTTTAGTCCTTGGAAATGTTCTTCATTGTTTATTCAAAGTAATCCTATGCCGCACACACCTCCAGATCAGGCTCGATGTTGTCAATGAACATTCCAGCTGCAGTTCAGCATGGTGGGCAAGCTCATTAAAGTAGGGGTCAGAAACAATTCAGCTTCCTGTTTCTATGTAGGACACATGGCTTCCTATGTATTTTTTCTTTATTACAGATTTTCTGTTTAAAGGTTCCTTTTGTGTAGCTTAATTCCCTTAATGGAAACTGCCCTCTTTGAAATTCTTATTGGCTCTTCTGTGCAATGTGGTCAGAGATAGTAACTTCAGATCCTCATGAAGAAAGCCAATCATGATGCTAAGGCCTAGTAATTTTTTCAGGCAGTTACCCCCTACCTTTATTCCCATCCAGGATTATCCAAGTATAAAGTTTGTACAGTAGCTATATCCTGAGGTATGATTACCTGCTGTGAAATGGCTATTTCCAGCTTTTGCTTCTTGCTGCTTCTCAAAATTTCTGGTGCCGTCACATTAAACAAGACCAGGTATTCTTTTTTAAGAGGTAAAGGAAATGACTCAAATATTCTTCATGAAAAGAAAAGGAAGCAAACTCAATTTCCTTTATATTTCTCTTCCTTAAAATATACTGGGGCTGAGCATCTCCTGTGAAAGTAAAAGATTTTAATGAACTATTAATAATGAACTTTAACATACTAGAGAGATTGCCTAGAGATTTAACTTCAACTCTTTCTTTAAGCAACATATATTTCATCATAATAGCTGGTAGAAAGAGATAGGCTGATCCCTGTGTTTTTATGCTTCCCATTTAACTATATAAATAAAGTAGGAGCTGAAGATGAGACTGTCATCCAACAGATAATTGCTCTATTAACTGATTCTTAGCATCATGTTGAATTAAACACAGAAACAAAGCTTCATTCAAGGTCAGTAGAACAGAGGAAGGGGAAAGGGCAAGAAAGAGTGGGGCAGGGAGGTCAAGAACTGAAGGCATCACTACCTGCCATTCTGTTAAGTACTCAGGATGGGTGGGGAGCAGGATGGGACCTGAGGGAAGTACACCAAGACCTGTGTGCATGTGTGTTTGAATGACTGGAACCTCACTAAGATGTATAATTACAACGCACCAATAAAAGTTTATTAAAAAAAGGCAGTAAGCTCCTTTAATAGCTTTGTCAGGATAATCTTTGGAGGTTTACTTTTAAATCTTAGTCTTAAGATGATAAAATGTTTAAAAAGAAGAAAACAAGTACATGTTAAAGAAATAAGCAAATACATAACAAGGACTTTTGATAGGAATGCCATTGTAACTTGTTAAACAATTTCGAGCATGGTATTATAAAAGTCACACCAACTGTTCAAAGAATTGAAAACACTGTGCCTTAATGCTTTTCTTTTATTTGCTTAGTGCCCTGTTTATTCCTGCAGGTCTTAATTTTCCCAGATGCAGAATGTGGAAACCATAAGCATCATCTTTAGGGGTATATCTGAGGACTACTTGGTGTTCTTGCTGAAAAGATGGCACTGAAGTTTAAGTCACAATTAGTTAGTTTTTTTTTTTTTTTTTGCAGTACCAGGGATTGAACCCAGGGGCGGTCTACCTCCGAGCTACACCCCCGGCCCTATTTTTTATACTTTATTTTGAAATCGGGTCTCATGAAGTTGCAGAGGCCTCACTAAGTAGCTGAGGCTGGCGGCGAACCTGGATCCTCTGGTCTCTGCCTCCCAGGTACTGGGATTACAAGCGTGCGCCACCACGCCTGGCTTGTTTTTTTTTTTTTAATGAGAATACTACTGTAATTTTCTTTTTGCACACCGAACTTGAAAATTCTGTATTTGACAGAGAAAGGACACTATTTTGATCTATCCTACTTATAATAATTATTTAGAAAGCATATCAAAACCTGATGGAGCATTTCTTTCTCTAGGTTCAAGCATGAACATGCCAATTTTCACAATATGTACTTTTCATTCCTGAAAGGAGACCTTAGGCTTGAATAAAGAGATCAGTGATTTCATTTTTCTGGGGGGGGACTGGGGATTGAAGCCAGGGGAATTGTACCTCTGAGCTATACCTCCAGGCCTTTTTATTTTTTAATTTGAAACAGAGTCTTGCTAAGTTGCTGACGGTCTCTCTAAGTTGCTAAGGCTTGCTTCAGACCTGCGATCCTCCTATCTCAGCCTCTCAAGTACTGGGATTACTGTCATGCTGAGACCAGTGATTTTAATGATGCCTGCTTTGTGCATTAACTAATATGCATGAAGATTTTTTAGGAGTTGGGGGTTGGTAGGATCAGCATCAGTTATGTGGGGTTACCCAGTCAGGTGCTTTCTGTACATAGACAACATTTGGGTGTCCTGGGAATATTTGACCCCAAGATTAAGGACTAAAGTAGCAATTTGCTTCTTTGCCAGTTATTACCTAGTGTCCAACATGGACAGCATCTGTTCCAGAATTCAAATACTCTATTGAATGTGTATGTTAAACAAGGCCCACAATTTGTATTTCTGGCTCTCTTTGAAGATTCCATTTTGTTTAGTTTGCCACTAGATACTAATGCTGCCATAGACTTTGTTAACAGAAGGAAAATTGAAAAAATTGCAATACATATAATTTATTACATAGGCAACTTGAAATAAAAGTGGCAGTTAGCAGATAGATAAAGCAGCCTCTAGTGAATATTGTAAAGTGCCCACAGAGGAAAATTTAAATGATTTCTTGTTTAATGTGAAGGTTTTTCTCATTGTTATAGAATTTCAATAGTATATTATAAACTGTTGATTTCTTTGTGTGAAAATGGAAAATGAAGTTGTTGAAATTATAATTACAAAATTACTTTGAGAAGTTTTTGCTATAAATGTTTTCTAAGCTTGAAAACTATTCAACATATAAAATAATGTGGTTAATTTAAGTTTAAAAATAATTATTTTGATGCATTAGAAACTAATGAAAAGCTATTATGAAGGTAACAATTGAGAACCTGTTTAAAATTACCAGTAGTCAAGTATTTCTTATTTTCTAGAAATACTGTTAAGACAAAACAACACTCTAAAGTAGAGCTGATGAATCTGCTGAGTGGGGTTGTAATATTTGTTGACTGTCCCGTCAAAGCAGACCATAGTATGTCCAAAGTGATAATCATAATCATAAGCAGAGATAAAATAGCTGCCTTTTAAAAATCTTTTATCTGAACTACTAATATTTTATCAAACCAGGCTCTAAGAATATGTACTGATTTTCACATTTTTAACTCAGAGAAAGAAAAAAAACTAACTCGGTGAAGAAAAGGAAGATCAATGTGTTTATTTTACCTGTTTTACATTTGTGAAAGGGTTTCCATTGCTTTTTGATATGCAAACTCACATGTACCATTCATCCAATAGTGGTAATAATGTGGGATTAACAGAAAACTTAAAATCTCATTAAGTTCTTGGAAAATGTCATTCTCTTTTCCCCCAATTGCATTAAAACAAAAGACAAAAACAAAGAAGGTTTCTTAGGGAAAAAGGATTGTCTCACAAATGAGGATTCTGCTGAGAGCTTCTCTCACTTGCCCTCACTCCCTCTACTTCAGCTCAAAACAGTTTAGTTTATGTTTGACTGTACTTTATATCTTTTCCTTCCTTTTTATATTGTAAACTATAGTGCTAAACAATTTTTCTTGTTTTTGTTTGTAGTATATTAAAAGCTATAATGATTTCTTCATTAAAATTAAATAATCCAGTTCCCATATTTATACTTATCCTTTTTGCGCTGGACCTATATATTCACATGCATAGATACATTGTAGTTGAATGTGAATGATGAAAAGAAAAACGACCCCCATTGGCATGGACACTGTGGCCAGGTTTCCACAACACCGACCTCAGAGCTTTTTTTGTCTGCATAGGCTTGAAAGCAGCCATTACTTCTGAACAAAAAGCAATCGATCTTTTAGAAAAATATTGTTAATGGGGTAACTTGGGGGGAAACATAAATGAGGCCCTGATTGCTTAAAGGAATGTTTTAAAAATATTTTCAATGAAATCATTATTTAAGTTTATGACACTTAAACTGTAGCAAAAAGAAGAAAACCAGAATCACCTTGCTGATGAATCAGATTTTTAAAAGGATCTTTCTGTTTTCTACTCATTTTCTTTTTAAAATAAAAACTGTGAAGGCTTCTTTTTTTGCACTTATAATGTAATCATCAAGTATGAAAAGTCTCCAATTTATTTTCATAATACACCTAAAAACATTTAAATATATAAGGATGCTATCATTTTGAGATATTTTAGAAAAACTAATAAAAATTAAGTTGTATCTGAATAAAAAAATTGTAGTTACATAAAATCAAGATCTTGAGACAATCTGAATATTTATGTGACTCTTCTGCTAGTATAATATTTTGAAGGTGGGAAAGTTTGACATGAGAATGTATTTCTCATGTTCTGAGAATATAACTTATACTAAGATGAAGTCATATAATGGTAGTGCTAACTTCCTAAATCCTTTATTTATTACTTTTTATTTAAATTGATTTTGATTGAGTTGTTGGATCATTACCCATTTTTTAAAAAATCTGAAAATCAAGTATATACAGTATATTTTTATTGATTTGCCTCAAAGATTGTTTCTTAGTGCTGTGAACTTTTAAATATATTAAATCTAAAAAATGGCATGTAGAACTTTTAATTCAAATTAACCTCATTATTATTTTGAATAAAACCTGGAGATTGAAGAAAAGACATACCTAATCAAATTTATCTGTTTGTAAATATTCATAGGTAAATTGGAATTTATATAATCATAATCTAGCATTTTAGGAAAGTAATTTACTTATGAAGGCTAAAATTGCTGCTAGAAAGCTGGACAAAAATGAACAACCTAAGAATGCTAACTCTTTGCAACAAGAAATGGTATTTCAAATAAACTACATGTATGATTAAACTGAGAACCTGGAGTACATCACGTTAGTTGATAGTGACAGCAAAATGCTTTCTAAGCAGCCTGTCTGGTAGTTAAATTTTCCACGATCATCAGATTTCAGGAAAGTTCCAATTCTTTTGTTTAATGCCAGGCAAGCAGAAGGACCTCTAACTCTTCCTCTTGAGAGTCATGAAGTCTTAAGGGTTTGCTGAGAGGCAGAGAAGCAAGTGTGCCTTTTCATACTTGTTTTATCCACACTGTTTTCTAGTCTGACGAAGGTTTTGTTTCACTTATGGAAAATAGGGGGTAAAAGTTCCAAAGCAAAGGATTTTTGCTTTCTCCTTTTAAGATACTGGTTCCTTTCCCCCAATGAGGTTGTAATAAATGAATCTAATTCTGCTTCATTTATTTTGACTTGTAAAGTTAAATCAAGCATCCTTAAAACAAAATGGGAAACTGAGATGTTACCTTTCGTCATTGTGAATACTGTTTTTTGTGATATTAAAGACTAAATGAATTAGAGAATGAAGACTTGTAAGAATGAATAAGATGTTAATTTAGAGGGTGGTGAAGGTGAGTGATAGCTTGGGGCAGGGGCATGCTTTAAGTTTGTCCTGACTTTTGAGCAACTGTAATTAAAAGTATGCTTACTTTTGTTAAACAACAAACATTTTGCCATTGCAAACCTGAAATTCTTCTTTCAGGAATTTGTGTGGATATAATTTGACTTTAAATTTCTGATATTTAAATTTCCTTATACTAGTTCTATAAATATTTATTTGAGCCATCTCTGGCAAACACTATACTGGTTGGTGAGACCATCTAAAATCATAAAACACATTGTTTTTTCATGTCTGAGTGGGGTATTATTGATTTAAACCAGATGAACAGGAAGAAAATCAAGAACACATAAACTGATCAATCCACAGCCCAGTGGCACGCTTTAAAATTGGTGTTTAACCAAATGAGGTCTGTCTGTGGGTTTTCTCTCCAAAGTTGCCTTGATAACTGTGCACATGTAAAGTGAAAGCATAAAGAACAAACGCTGTCACTGTCTCATCAAGTGGGAGCAGTTCCCCTCCCCTCCTTAAACAGGGAATACCTGCGTGAGCTGTTTACCCCGCTTGACCCTTGATTTGGAGGTAAGAAAGAAATTATGCATATGCAAAATAAATGACACTTTAGCTATTGCTTAAATTGTATTTTGTTTTTTTCTACTTGAAATCTTTTCTTTGGAGTCGTTGTAAATAGATAAAACAAAGTTCTGAAACCTGCTCTCTCCTTATACAAAATAAAATGGCTTTCAAAACTGTCTTTTACTGTGATGTTTAACCAAATTTAGTGGTTGATGCTTTCTGAAATGTATATATCTATTATGGTTTTTAAATGAAAGAAACAATTTTCAGAAGATATTTACTAACCATCTATTTGTTGGAAATTGGTTTGTTGACTTTTGGTAAATTTTTGAAATGGTGGAATGTTAGAAGAGGCCAAGAAATATCCTTTTTTATGCTCCGAAGAAGAAAATGCCATTTTGAAGATTAATATTGCTGAGAGATTTACTGTAGAGTTTTTGCCCGCTGGGGGGTGGTACACTCTACCAGAACACTGCTTTCAGAAGCCGCAAGTCAGATGTTGGCTGCTGCTGGCCAGTTTTTCTCTCGGTTTAATTACAACAAAGCCTCCCGTTGAGAAGAACAGTGAGGGCCTCTGGGGCAAAAGGTGGGGGGTAGAAGGGAAGGGGGAATGAGGAAAGGAGGAGGGGAGAAATTACAGCCTTTGAAAATTTACCGAATTTTATTTCCCTCTTTGACTTCATTTATGGTGCTCTTCATTTGATGTGAGACAATTATTTATAATGCTACTTAAGTAAACTGGTGTGAATAAGAGAATATATAAAGGGATTTATTCAGAAACTTTAAGTAGCTCTGGATCTTGCTATTAAGCACATTCTTTGTTTTGTAGCCCACCCACCTTTTAAAAAGGGGGGAAAGTTGGCAACTTTAATCCTAATATTTTTTAAATGACCAGATTTAATTTAATATTGGTATGAACATTGGCATAACAAAACAAAAAGCAAGAAAGAAGAAACATGAATATAATCTTAACATGAGGCAAAATTTCCTGCTACTGATTTTTGTAAAAGTTGTCCAAAATAAGAAGAAAGCTTTAGGATGTGTGGCCATGAAAGCACAGATAAATCTCTCTGCACTGCACTTGCATGTTTAAAGCTGATAATTGTGTTTTTCATCTGGAGAGACTGGGTGTTCATTAGGGTCTTGCATCCCTAGGCAGGAGATGCTGAGCATAATTGGAGTTTCTATTTGATTGGGCAATATAATCTAGAGAAGAAACTGGGGTAAAGATAATTAATAGCTTGCTAACAAAGTCTGACAGCCACAAGATTTCAACCAAATTTATTTCACACCGCTTCATTTAGTTCTGAAAAAGTTTTGATAGAATTGGAAGTTCCTTAATTAACACTTGAAAGCAAAAGAAACATACCTTCTATCTTGCTGCCACATTCAGTTATGACAAATTTTCTGTTTTTCTTCTGTTTGGTAAAAACTTTATTTGCTGCTCAATTATGTATTCACAGCTTTATGTTTAGGAAGTGTTTAATTGGGCATTTTGAACCTAACCATAATTGATTTAAAAAGGGAAGGGGTATGCAGAGAAATGAAAAGCCCCATTAATAACTGATAGATATGGTACTACTAGAACACAATATTAATGAATTCCTTATGTTTATTCAGTCACTAATATCTTTGCTGATCTTTGGACTTGATGTATTTTGTCTGTACTCTAGGAAAAAAATTAAACTAATTTTCCTAAGTACGTGCAATCACATTTTCGTAAATCTCTTTTTTCAGGCTAATAAATGGATGCATGTGTACATGTGTGTGTGTGTGTGTGTGTGTGTGTCTATGTGTGTCCATATACACATATATTTGAAACTTAAGTGGCATAATCAATCTTCTCATAATTAAAACCTGATATTGTTTTAATATATGTGTTATTATTATTATTATACTTTTAAGGAATTCATTTCTTTCTTTACTCATTTCCAAAGAGATTAGTATCCGTCATCTGTCACTTTGAGTCAGGCATTAGTGATTCTACCTGAAAACAGACAAATTTGTTCTTTATGTTTATATTGGTCAGGATATTCTTATGCAGTTAGGGATAAGTGAAAAGCATTGCTACGGCTGGAGCACTTTTCTAGTGTGTACATTTTGAAGCCGATGGATTTATTGAGAAAATTTAAAATAGCTGAGTATTAAAACCATTAGAGAATTTGGCTCCATATTGAAAAATATCAAGAATGTTTCTTTTTAATTCTAAATAAATAAATACAAGCTCCCCACCCCCAATGTTGAGAAAATATGGGCCTGTTGCATTCTTTACCTCTATGCAACCATTTTGTTTCAAACCTAATTCATTGAAAGAAAAAAAATTTTAGAAGATACATTTAACTACTTTTGAAAGCTTTGTAGTATAAGTGCATTTGTTCCAATATGAAATTTTCCCATTGTGAGTTGCAAAGTAAATGAATACTCTGCATATCCCACTTGATGAAGGCTCTACTCATTTATTTATTAATTTATTTCCTTTCAACCCTGAACTGATAGCACATATCAAGCATATCTTTCAGGGTGAGCTTTGTTAGTTTTTCTAAGTAGACTTAGCAGTTACTATGCTGGTCACATAGTACACTTGTCCAAGCAATGGATTTTGGCATTCTATTGGAGGAGGAATATGGTTTGGAAGAGTCTCCCCCTCCTCTGAGTTGAATTTACTAGTTGAGATTTGCAACCCTGAAATGCTTGAAGGAGCTCTGGCTGGATAGCAATGCAAGCTTTAAAATCTAGGTGTAGCTGTTAATCCTTTACAGAGGCACATAAGTCTCCAGGAGAAGCTAGGCTAGGCTCGCTGTGAGCAAGATGTATGCTTTTCATGTACTGCGTACTTGGGGGCTGAGAGATTATTGATTTTCTTTCACAGCTGTAAAAACAGCAATTGGTGATCATACCACACATACAGTATACACCAAGTTAGCAAGACCTTTCTTTCACTTTCCTATTTGTGAAAAATCTGCCTTGTATGCTCTAATATTTAACATTTAACTTTCCAACTTGCTGTTTTCCATAAAGCTCTTTGCAAATAGCAATTACTCGAGACATTAAAAAGCTACTTATTATTTTTCAAGAATAAAAGGTTTTAAGAAACTTCTTGATTTTGACTGTCTACTCAAATTTTCCTTGCTAGCTTGCACGCACATATATTGCTCTAACTGGTGATAGAGAAAACATTCCTATTTGGATTTCTCATGGCTTCTAGTCATTTCTTTCTGGAGACTAAAATCAAGCAAACTTTTTGGGACAATCGCAAGAAAAAAACATGAAAAACACTTACCAGGAAGACGAGAAAAAGCAATTTTAAAGACACGGCTGCTACAGCTGTAATTCCATCGACTGTGAATTGGGGCGATAATCCTCTGACTCCCAAGCGCTCAGTCCAGTACACACAAAGCCAACGGCAGCTGCAGCCGGAGCTCGTCCTGCTTCAGATCACTCCTGCGCTGAGTGAGCCACGGAGAGCATTCCAGTTTGCTGCACACAGCTCACCTCCAAGTCTGAAGTTTAAAGCTTCACCTCGCAGTGGTTGAAGAAGGGGGTGATGTCATAGATGGGCAGGACTTAGCCACGCTCTTGTTCAGTGAGGTAACTGGATAATCAGACGGATGAGCTTTGCGAACGCTAGAGGGGGTGAGAGAAGCCAAAATGAGGCGCGCGGCCTGCCAAAGCTTAGGGTGCCATTTGGTTTGTAGGCAGCTCTTTGGAATCTCAACATTTTCTAAAGTTTACTACTACAAGGTAGTGGTAGCATACTTAGAAAAAAATACAAGCATGCTAGAAGGAAATTTATCAGATTACAGTATAAAAACACAGATTTCTTATATTTCTGAGTCATCTGTATTGCAAAGAAGTTAATCAAAATCAAGTTTTTAATTATTGACTAGTTGCAATTATGTTATAACTGTGGAAGATAAAGGCCAATAACCCCAACTATAAATACGTATTTTAAAAATAAATAGAAATCAGGTTCAAATAGCTGATTTGTTTAGGAGAAACAAAAGATTAAAAGTATTGAAGTAAACAGTGTGTTCTTTTGGAGGTAAAGAGTAAGTTGTTGTTCTTATATATGTTTTACAAAATGAAAGTATGTTTCATATACTTCCACAATTTGGCCATCTTCTTTAGAACTTAGTAGATATTAGATCTTCATACTTAAAGACCACTCTTAGATAAAAAGTTTTTAAAGGATTAAATAGAACATTTTTCCTTTCTGATTTGTTTTTGCTGCTCTGGGCATGGGTTTAGATATAAACTTCTTTTAAAAAATCTTTCAGGGGTGGGTTTGCTGAATTAAAATTAATTTATTTTAATTTTAGGTGCATGAATAAACTGGACAATTACAAGGCATGGGAATTATAAATTTTGATGCCTTATTAACAGAATTATAGACCTTTATTTCCAATTACAATTTTATAGATTGGTTTTCGTTATTTGGCCAACAGTTGCCTCAGACCTGTATGTTTTCTAAGTAAATAAATTTTAATGTTGATGGGAAGAATTTTGCTTTTATATTTACCTGAAGGCCAATTTCCTTTACTCTTAGAGTTTCATGATTTTATTTTTTGCTCCCCCCCCCCTTTCAGTACTGGGGATCGAACTCAGGGCCTTGCATATCCTTTGTCCTTTTTTTAAAGTGTGTCTGAATATTTCAGAATTAGGCCAGCTGTCTTTCACAGGAGTCTATAATTATGGTCTCTTCATTAGCTTCGTTTATTTATATGCTTGATAGCTGTTTCACCTTCGGTGTTTCCCTCCAAGAATGGATGATAGCAAAGTAAAAGGCGAACCCTGAGGAGAGATGTACTGACCCCTATTGTTCTATAATTACATTTTTGCAGGCCTCAGAGAGCAGACCCATTAAATCTAGGAGTTTTAGAATTATAATGTCTACTGAAAAGTCAATTTCTTAGGACTGTTAAATAGTACAAATTAAACTGAGATGCATGCTGAATTTTTGGAGAAAGGGAGGTAGAACTAACAGATAATCCCTTAAGAAAGGGTGGGTTCTTTTCTGTTACTGCAAAACAAACACATGGATTAAATTATTTTATGAAATAATTCTTTCTAAAAGCCATTTTCAGATGAAAGTTCATTCTGTGTAAAAAGGAAATTTTTGCCTGACCAAATTCCTGTGGGTTTATATCCATATTTAACCGGTTTTGTCTCCATTCAGGCAGATCTTCAATGGAAAAAGAAAGATAAATGGGCAATTTGGGTTAAGTGTATCTAAGAGAAAGTGTACTGGCCTGAGACCGAGGAGCTCTGCTGGCTCCATTCCCCAGGTGCCATTCTTACATGACTTTGGTTTCAACATGTGGGAAACAAAGAGCACAAGAATTTATTGAATGCCAATTATGTATTGTGCTTTTATTTCTCTTTTTTTTTTGTGTGTGGTACCAGGGATTGAACCCAGGGGTGTTCTACCCCCGAGCTACGCCCCCGGCCCTATTTTTTTTATCCTTTATTTTGAAACCGGATCTCACGAAGTTGTGGAGGGCCTCACTAAGTAGCTGAGGCTGGCTGCGAACCCAGATCCTCCGGTCTCCGCCTCCCAATTTTTTTCTCTTTTAAGCTGTGGATTAAACGTAGAAGAAGACAAGATGCTGCAAAAAGTGTAATCTATGCTAGAGGTACTGATTTTGGAGGCAAACTCCTCTTAAGAGAGCCTCTGTCATCTACTCTGTCCAAAAATATATATTGCTACTTCTGTTTTTCTTTTCACTTCTTGCTTTTTATCAGCCACCTGAAATACTGCCAGCTGGAGATGGACTTATAATAATATGTACCCATTTTGAAATAGTGTATACCACCTGTAGTAAGGTTAAGAGTACTATGAGTTATTTCAAATTGCTTTTCTACTGTTTCCTAAAGGAGATTTACTAAACGGTAGGAGGATGGCTGTCCTGGTGGGAAGGAAAAGAAGGCTGGCACTTTTCAGCAAAAGGCCCTTTAGGCTGTGATGGGAAAGGAGAGACTGGACTCTCACTGCAGGAAGGACTCAGATCAGTGTGGAGGAACCAGTGTAGTCTAATGTTTAAGCATGGGGGCTTCAGAGTCTTGCATACTTAAGCTCCATCTTGGCTTTTCCACATGATTGTGGACAAATTGCTTAAGTCTTTGAGTTTACTGACTCATGCCTAAATGATAATAAATACCCAATAAAATGGTAGCGGTCATTATTAAAATGGGGGCATCTGTGGTTCTGGAAAAAAAGGGGCATTACAAAGTGAGAGAAGAGTGTACAAAGGGAGGTAGGAGAGAGCTAATACTCTTCATACTTTTTAAATTTCCCTTTGAAGTAGTTCTACACCAGGAAAGTGGAGTAGGGTGGAGGAATAGGAGAGTTTCTTAGTGATTTTTTTTCTATTGTCCTTGTGAATCTCATAGTCTCATGTTCTCAGGACTTAAAACTTGAGTTCCAATAGACATTTTGGGTTGAAAAGATATTTGTTGTTATTTTTAATTTTCTTGTGTTTCCTAGGCTAGCCCATGAATCAAACATTGTACATAAGAAAATGGATTTCAGATAGGAAACAAATGACTTGGAAATTAACTCCAATATTATCCCAGTTTTAAAACCCTAAGGTTGTCAAAACTTGTCATATCTAAAGACTGTTTTCCCTGTTTTTGTGAGAAGATGTGAGATGTTCCTTAATGGAAAAAAGGGCAAATTTGATTTGGAATCAAGTTTTCCGGGCTCTTCCATTTACTTGTATATCCAGGGGAAAAACGACACAAAAACACTCCAAATCTCTTTCAGTAACTAACTCCCAGGTGAAAGTCACTAGAATGTAATCATTTCACGGAACAATTTAATTCAGGTCGTTCAGCTTGTCTGTATACTACCCCATTCATGCATTCATCATATACATATTTACTGACTACCCCTGTAAATGAAACTAGTAGGACTAGATGATTCCTGAACCACTCTGAACCATGTTTTGAGATTTAACCTTTGGTTTTTTTTGTTTTGTTTTGTCTTGTTTTTTTTTTTTTTTTTTTTTTTTTTTTTTTTTTTTTTTTTTTTTTTTTTTTTTTTTTTTTTTTTTTTTTTTTTTTTTTTTTTTTGGTGCTGGGAATTGAACCCAGAGGCATTCTACCTCCAAGCTACACCCCTAGCCCAATTTTACTTCTTTGGAAACAGGGTCTCTCTCACTAGGTTGCTGAGAGCCTCATTAAGTTGCCAAGGCTGGCTTTTGAACCTGCAGTCCTCCAGTCTCAGCCTCCCAAGTACTGAGATTACAAGCATGTACCACCACACCCAGCTCAAGAGATTTCAACTTTGAACAAAAGTTCTTTTAAAATCTTAGAAACATTTTTGATGACATTGCTTCCCTTCACTGTTATTTATGAGAATAAAATCTTTGAAGTTGCTTTAAAAAAAGACACAGCTTAGGCTTTGGTATATTAAATTTTATTAGACTATTATAAATTAAGAATCTGTTGGTTACAAGTGATTGAAAGTTCAAGCTTTACTGCCTAATTAGCAATTGAAATCAATGTGCTCCTGTAGCTGAGAAGTTCAAATGTATGGTATGACTTCAGGTAAAACTTGGTAGAGTGGCTTAAATATGCCAACAGGGGTACAGTTTTTCTCTGACTCTCTGTTCTGCCTTTTTCAGTGTTGGCAGATTCCTCAGGCTATACACAATGGACACTTGGCAGCTTCTGGTTTTCTCTTAGGCAATAGCACATATCATATCCCCATAATACAGTGTTCAAGGGAGGAGAGGTCCCTTCCAGAAGCTCCTGCATGGAGCCCTGGGGTTCACTCTTTCTCATTTGTTTAAGTTTGATCATATGCTCATTCCTAAATCTATTAGATGGGGATGGAGAGACATGCTGGTGAGCTTAAGCCACTGTAGGAGCTATAGAAAAGGTCAACCATACTCAAACACACACCCCAAAAGAAAATGGGGTACTCTTGGAAGGAATGAATGTTGGAGATTAGCTCATTTTCAGAGGATTTGGCATACTGAAACTTGGGCATATTTTATAAATTTATAAACCTGAAGCTACTCTTTTTCTCTTTTTTTAAAAAGTCAGAGTTTCTGTTAAAATTGCCAAAACATCTTTAAAAGATTTTCTATTTGCAGACCCTCTCCATTCTAGCCCAGTTTTTTCTGTCAACAGGTAGTGATGCGTGTCAGAATACAACAGTACTAAATCTTAGCATGAGCCTATGCAATGTTAATAAAATATAGAAAGAGTGCATATTCAGCTATCTGGAATTCTGTGAACTCAGGCCAGATGCTTAATGCACCAGTTAGAAACTATACCATATCTTTCTGAACAATTCCGAAGGCTATTGGAGAAATAATTAGATTTTAGCAGGTCACAGATGCCTTAGAATATTAAAAGGTTTTAAAAATGTAATATTAAACTATTCTTTTGTTCCAATATTTGCTTTTTAAAAGTCAACACTTAAAATGCACCTAAAAACAATCACATATCCCTTTTAACTCTGTTTCTAAAACATACTGCACTGGGGTGAGCTCTATCATTACAAGACTTGAAACAGAAATCAAAGCAAAATCAGGTTATTTCCCTGCCTGCTTGCCCATATTCTGTTATACCCTTCTTTCCCCCAGCACCCAAGTTACACTGTTGTACTTCCCAGATTGGGAGAAAAGTGATTGAAAAAAAAAAAAACAGCTGAGAAAAAGCTTGGTCTCCTGGGAAAGAAGGGAGGAATTGTGATTCAGAACAGATTAGTACCTAGTCCAAAGTAACAGGGTGAGGCACTTAAAATGGACCTTTGGACCTTTTAAAAGCAGAGTCTTGGGGCAAGGAGAGTGAGTGAACCATTCCTGTGATACTTTCTATTTGGCCCCAGGAAAATAACTTAAATTCTCTGAGCCTCAGTTTCCTCATTACAAAGACAGGAATATGGGACCCACTTAGTTTTGCTGTTTTGGACTTCAAATAAAGAGGATAAGAGTTCACTACTAAATCTGAGAAAGCACACACCAAAGAAAGAGCTAAATATCTGTGGATGGTTGCTTTTTATATCCATAGTGATGTGTGGGGCCAGGATCAGTTCAAAATAAATAATCCACTGATGTTAAATTAAATTGAGCTTGTTTTAACAATTTATCTTTGGGAATGAAACAATTTGAGGAATGCTTCTGCCCATTGTCCTGGATGTTCAGACCTCGAGATAACAGCCACTAAGGTTGGTTCTGAGACTTAATTATAAATCCAAGGACAAAGTCCTTATCTTTGGCAGTGATTAGTATAAAAATTTAGCTTTGGAGGAATGGCTAATAGTTAATAAAAACATATTAATATATGTCTGGTTTTTAAGATGTTTATTTAGTAGGTATCACACAAGTGGATTGCCCTGAAGCCATGTGATTCTTTCTACATAGCTAGCTACTGCTCTAATCTGAACCAAAGTGGTCTTCACTTACAAACCATCTTATTGTTTCACTATTTCTGGAGTAATGGTGGTAATTGAAGAGCACAAGTAGACTTTCCGAGAAGATTTGTTGAAATTTTCCTTTTTTTTCTGGAAACTGGCTTTGTAGTTCTCCTTGTGTTCATGATTACCTTTTTTAAGAGATTGTGATTTCCCTGCAGTCAGAATTACTTAGGCCACATAAATGTGTTTAATGTTGAAAGAAAAAAATAGAATCAAAGACTGTTTTCTATTATAACTACTCATAAATGACTGTGAAAAATGCCTCTCACTGGCACTGTAGGGGAAGCAGATTTACTACAATGGTGGGTTTCGCCCCACCTAGGAACTGGTATGAATTGGTTATTTCCAAGATTTTAAAGGGATGAGGTATTCCATTGATTAGATTTGGACTAAGTTAATGTTTTACAATGCCATCTATTCCAAATAAAAATAAGATAAAATTAAGTCATGTTTACCATTGGGACATTTCCTGTAAAATATAAATGTGTTTAAATTTTCTGAGCATGACTCATGACAAATATCGATTAGACTTGCTTAATTTATTTTCTGAGTTATTAACCCTGAATTTGCCAAACTTAAAAACATTATATAATTCTTTCACTAGTTTTTATTCCTTTTGTTCGACACTTGAGATATATTTGTGCTATAAATTCACAAATACTTTAAGAGGTTCCATATGTGTTTTTAAAAATTAGATCTAGACTTGACAAGTGAGGCCCTCCGCAACTTCGTGAGACCCGGTCTCAAAATAAAGTATAAAAAATAGGGCCGGGGGCGTAGCGCGGAGGTAGAACGCCCCTGCGTTCAATCCCCGGTACCACAAATAAATAAATAAATAAATAAATAAATAAATAAATAAAAGTACACATATAAGCTGGGCATGGTGGCGCACGCTTATAATCCCAGTACTTGGGAGACTGAGGCTGGAGGATCTGGGTTGGTGGCCAGCCTCAGCTACTTAGTGAGGCCCTCTGCAACTTCGTGAGACCCCGTTTCAAAATAAAGAATAAAAATAGGGCTGGGGGTGTAGCTCGGAGGTAGAATGCCCCTGGGTTGGATCCCCAGTACCGCAAAAAAAAAAAATACACATATAGTCAAAATTTATTTATAATTTAATGAGTTTTTATTCTTACCTAAAAAGTTGGTCAAAAAGAGAATTGAAAAGTAATTTAAAGTTATTAATTTTCATTTTGGTGATATCTGAGGGGTTTTCTGATAGTTTTTTAATTCTCATGTTTACATAGAAGCAACAAGGCAGCTATTTGAGTCACTTCTGATGCAGTCCTTCTTTGTTTTCTTCAGTGGACCAGGGAACAGACTTGTCACCACTGTGAAGTGCCAACTTGTAATTCTGTCTTCTTCCTCTTCCCTAGGGCAAGCCAGAAATAAGCTTATCAGATTGTATCTTATTGACAAAGAGCAAAGCTTGTTGGCTGACCGGAGTATGAAAGGAGAAGTAAAATAAAAATGTCACAGGTTTGATGCCAAAAATCCTAGGCTGGCAGTGTTTTTGAAGTAATTAAACATTTGAAAGTAGGATTTATATACTGTTAAAACATTTGCTTGAGTTTTACTTTATCTAGAATTTTAAGCACAGTAAAATATTAGTTCATGGCTTTACCCATATTTTATATGTACTAGTTAAGAAAAATTTTTATTATCAATATTATTATTGTTGTCATCATTGTCATTACATTATTTGTTCCTTACAAGCAAATCTTTCTATCTTATATTCAGGAGAAGTTAGAGAAAAGTATGTTGTTTCTATGTGTGTGTTTTTTTGTTTTTTTTTTTTGGCGGTACCAGGGAATGAACCCAGGGGCATTCTACCTCCGCGCTACACCCCCGGCCCTATTTTTTATACTTTATTTTGAAACCGGGTCTCACGAAGTTGCGGAGGGCCTCACTAGGTAGAGAGAGAGACAGAGAGAGAGAGAGAGAGAGAGCTGAGGCTGGCTGCGAACCCAGATCCTCCAGTCTCTGCCTCCCAAAGTACTGGGATTACAAGCGTGCACCCCCACGCCTGGCTTTTCTATATGTTTTCAAAGAAAAAGAAATAGCTTTCTTATAGGAAGCAGGATTTGCTTTCTGATGGAAAGTAGAAATAAATTATAAACGTTAAGTAATTATAAGCAACTCTAAAATCATATTTATATCCCATGTTAGTAGAAAGTAGATAATTTCAGAAAGTTGAGAGTGATTCACCTGTGAAAATTAGACTTGTGTTTTCTTGATATTTGAATTTTAAAGTAATCTAACTTTATCTTAAATGATATTTTTAATTATATTTGGGAAAAACCTTGGTTAATCGGGATCCAATTTAATAACAAAATATAAACACTACAAGATATATGACTGAGAAAGGGTTTCCTTTATGTGGGGAGAAAACCATTTGCTTTAGAGGGGTAAAAGCTGACCCTTGCTGAGAAAGCCAGAATTAAGCCTTGGCTGTTAAGGGGAGATGTGTGCCGGAGAACACGTGTCACAGCTAAATCACCTGCACATTCATTAGGGATATGGGACAGTTGTCAGAGGCTTCTGGTTTGTATCTAGATTAACATCTAGCCTAACATTGCAATGTCAGTGGAGACAATAAAATCCTACAACATATGAAACAAGAAAAATGTATAGTTCTTAGAAAATGAAATAAAATACTGTGACATTAAGGCTTCATGGTAATTTGTATCAGAAAGTACATGAAAGAAAATTTTAAGAAGGACGTTGTACCAGTTTAGGATATGTCATCCACCAAATAATGTATCTGAACCCTAATATGCATTTCTGTTTGCTCTCAGTGCTTCTGAATCTCATTCCTTTCTTTGACGTGTCCTTTATGAATAATATCTTTTATTAGTAGACTAACAAGTGAATTTCTTCATTCATCAGTCAAGGAAAACCAATTATTCTATAATTCTCAATGATTGATCTTTAGTGGGGTATGCCCTAATTGTATTTTTTCTCTCAATATCTCTAATATGGGATGCTTACAAATTCATTAAAATAAGTAAATATTGTTGTAAGAGAGGAGACATAATGACTCAGAAGGTTATTTATGCTATTAGAAACCATATATGCAAGGGCCGGGCGTGGTGGCGCACGCTTGTAATCCCAGTACTTTGGGAGGCGGAGACCAGAAGATCCGGGTTCCAGCCAGCCTCAGCTCTCTCTCTCTCTCTCTCTCTCTCTCTCTCTCTCTCTCTCCCTGTCTCTCTCTCTCTCTACTTAGTGAGGCCCTCCGCAACTTCGTGAGACCCAGTTTCAAAATAAAGTATAAAAAAAATAGGGCCGGGGGCATAGCGCGGAGGTAGAACGCCCCTGCGTTCAATACCCGGTACCGCAAAAAAAAAAAAAAAAAGAAACCATATATGCATTTTTACTACAAAAATAAATTGACCACTACTATTTATTTCTATTAGACTTGTTGCAATTAACTTTGAATTCACTTTGTAGTTTACCCATAGTCATTAAATGACACTACTGCATAAAAATCCATTGTAGTAGAAAGTTAGAACATAATGATCACAAGAGGGATCTGGATAATATGAATTCCTACCATCCAGTGTCAATACTGGTTGGTAGAAAGCCTTTCAGTCTTTTATAACTTATCGCTCTCCTAACAAATACTTCCCTTACAAATTAGGAAAATACTGTACTTGTTGTTTTTTAGCTTTTTTTTCACTTCAGAAAATTGTGAACTAGTCTCCATGTTATCAAGCATTTTTGCTTGCATATCATCAGTTGATAAAAATGTTTCTAGCTAAAGCTTTGTGTTCAATCAATTATATTTATTAATATAACTTCTTTGAGGTAAAACTGATGGTTCATAGAGCTGAAACTCTTTTAATGAATTTGCTGTAATTATAAGAATGCCTTCCATAAAGGATGTGCCCTTCCAGCCCTTGCACCCTCACTCAGCACTATTGGAAGGTGTTAATCTTTAATCTAATCAAAGACACATTGGATCTTAATGTTGATTCAATTTGTGTGCATAGAATGAACACATTTTCTCTCTTTTCATAGGGGCATTTTCTTTTCCTTCCTTTTCCCCCAACCCCTTTGGGTAAACTTTTTTCTATGTCACTCTTATTTTTGAGACATTAAACACAAGGAAATACAGAGAATAATATAACAATAATAAATTAACAAAAGTTAACATTTAATTATTTTTGTTTTAGATTCTTAATTAAAACTAAGATATATAATAAGGTTGAAATATCCTTAGTTCCTTTCCTATCCACTTACCTCTTTTCTTCCCTAGAGACATCAACTGTCATGAATTTAGTGATATATTTTCTTTTTTTTTTCATGTTTTTATTGGTGCATTGTAGTCTCACATCACATTGAGTATCAGTTTGGTGTTAACATACATGCACACAGCTCTTGGTGTCCCTCCCCCCCACCTCCCCCCCGCCTCCTATATTTTCAATCTATGTTTTCATATTTGTTTAATTAAAATTAGGTGAGCTGGGAGTCTTTGGAAACTCAAAATCAGAGTGGCTCTCACACTTTTTTATTTATTTATATATTTATTATTTTTCATTTATTATTTATTTATTTATTTATTTATTTATTGCAGTACCGGGGATTGAACCCAGGGGCGTTCTACCTCCGCGCTACACCCCCGGCCCTATTTTTTATACTTTATTTTGAAACCGGGTCTCACAAAGTTGCAGAGGGCCTCACTAAGTCGCTGAGGCTGGCGGTGAACCCAGATCCTCTGCTCTCCGCCTCCCCAGTACTGGGATTACAAGCGTGTGCCACCACGCCCGGCTCACACACTTTTTTAGAAGCGCATTTCTCACCTGTGCCGAAGTGCAGATAAGTGGTCTAGGATGAATATTCTCCTCTGCCCAGTCAGTGGCCATGCTTCTTCTGGTTTGTTGCTTTATAGTGGGTGGTCTTGATCTCATAATTCAAAATAGTGTTATACTTATTTCAGAAAGGTTGGAGAATGGTATTACAAATGTGTTAGTATTAGCACTTACCCGTCTGTTATAATTAATAACAATTATTATTTTAATGATAATTAATGTATTCATTAATTAGCTGCAAAACTGCATTCAGTTGTCGCCCTGTAGAAGGAATATTCTTTTATTTATCCCCTCTTCACATGTGTGAGTTTCTCTGGTTTATATACATAGTAGTGGAATTCCTGCATTTTAGGAGATGACTACTTTTTTTACTGCTGTTGTGAAATTCTTTTCTTTTTTTCGCCGGTAGGGTGCCTTGCAGGTAAGCTGCAAGTAGTAGACAGTGGAGTTCAAGTAGTTTAAATTAAAAAAAAATGACTGCACATAACAAGAAGTCCAGAGGTAGGGCTGCTCTAGATTGGATAATTCATTCACTCAATCAATGGCTTGCTTTCTTCTTGGAAAGGCGTTTCCTCACAAAGAATCACACACAGCTAAAACAATAGCCAGAGGCATTGTGTTTCTGTGTCTTTTTTGAAGGGAAAGTAAACTTTTCCTAGAAACTTCTCCTATCTGAGTTTGCTTCATATATTATTGGCTAAAATTGAATAATATGCTGCCTAAATTGCTAACTTACAAGGTTCGACTAAACCATGATGATTGGTTTGGGGGACAGGGCTAATTTACCACGAAGAATGTTATCACCAGGAGGAAGGAGTTAACTGAACAACACATGCCTTTACTAAAGAGGAGGGGAGGGTGGATGGCAAGCAGGCAATCAGCAGAATCTGCTGCATCTAGCTCCAAAGTAGTTGCTACATTCCCACCAGTAGTATTTGAGTCCTTAATGGTCAGGGCCTTTGTTTTTGCTAGTCTAATGAGCATAAAATGGTATGCTTTGTTGTATTTCTTGGTATTTTCCTGCACCTACTGGGTTGCATACTTTTTAAGATGTTTGTAGGCCCTTTGAATTTTTTCTTCTTTGAGATGCCTTATGTTCTTTGCCTTGTATTCTGATTTTTTTTGTGTTTTTCTTATTGATTTGTAGCAGTTCTTTATATATTCTAGATAACAATTCTTTGTCTGTATATTTGTAATGGCAGTATCTTCTACCATTGTATGATTTGTGTTTTTACCTTTGTTTTAATAAAGCATGTTTCCATAACTTAAAGTTGTGTGTTATTTTTGTGTCTTATTCACAGAATTATTTTCTGTTTTTCCTTTTTTGTGGTACTGGGGATTGAACCCAGGGGCATTCTACCTCGGAGCTACACCCCCAGTCCTATTTTTTATTCTTTATTTTGAAACAGGGTCCCACTAAGTTGTGGAGGGCCTCACTAAGTAGCTGAGGCTGGCCATGAACCTGCGATCCTCCTAGGTCAGCCTCCCAAGTACTGGGATTACAAGAGTGTACCACCATGCCCGGCTCACAGAATTATTTTCAAAGCCAAAGTCATACAGATATTATTCTAAAGTATTCTCTTTCTAATTGAATTTTATGTGGATATCAACCTTTGTATGTGTATATCAGCAGTTTTTAAAGTCATATAGAAACTCTTTCATGGGATATAGGGTTTATAAAATTAAAGGTATTTTTATAATGATATTAAGATGCTATTGCCTTTCACTCTCAGTCTTTCACATATGTAGAGGTTTTCAGAAACTATATGACGTGTTATCACAGCCAGATCAGGAATGGGAACTAATTGTCTAGGAATATAAAACAGTGCCATTCTATGATTAATGTTGTGTTTGCTTTGAAATGTGTAATGAATATAAATGTGTATTGAGTTTATTGTTATCTTTAAGTGAATATACCAAGCCGGGAGTGGTGGCGCATGCTTGTAATCCCAGTACTTGGGAGGCTGAGGCCAGAGGATCCGGGTTCGCGGCCAGCCTCAGCTACTTAGTGAGGCCCTCCACAATTTAGTGAGATCCTATTTCAAAATAAAGAACAAAAAATAGGGTTGGGGGTGTAGCCCAGAGGTAGAATGCCCCTGGGTTCAATCCCTGGTACTGCAAATAAATAAATAAATAAATAAATAAATAAATAAACCAGTATTTTTCAAATATATCAGTCTTATTTGCTAATGTAGTAAATGTAGAAATATATAACCTGCATTTAAAAAAAAAGGTCTTTTGGGGCCTCAATTTTTTTTCTTTTTTACCCCTTCAATAATTTTAAGAATATAAAGAGGTCCTAAAACCAACAACATTGAGAACTGCTGCTGTATATGAACATTGATCTTTTAATTTATAAATTCCTTTACTTATAGCTATGTGATTGAAAATTAGAATACTTATTTTATTTTTCTTGGGAAGATATGGTTTGTAAGAGAATTCTGTTCCTATATAACTTTATGTGTTAGTAAAGTAGAAAAAAAACAATTAAATTGAATTATCCATACTTTTTATTATCTATCTACTTCAGTCATCCATTGGTCAAATGGATATTGTAAAATAATGGAAATAACTTCATTTTTTATGTCAGATAGACCTAGACTTATATACCAGCATGGAAACTCTATAGCTTAAGCTAGTAACTTAATCTCTTTGTATCTGAACTCAATCTCTCTTCTCTGAACCATGGTTCAGAATTTTTTTTAATCTGATTTTTAGTGTTGATATGCAAATTAAATGTACATAAAGGGTTTAAATGGATTCCAATAACATAGTAGGTGCTCAGTGGAAGATAGCTGCTGTTTAGCATGGTGCCTGGCGTTTGGTCACAATAGATTTTCAATTTCTTTTTTATATTTTGCAGTACTGGGGATTGAACTCAGGGGCATTCTACCTCTGAGCTACACCCCCAGGCCTATTTTTTATTCTTTATTTTGAAACAGGGTCTTGCTAATTTGCAGAGGGCCTCACTAAGTTGCTGAGGCTGGCTGCAAACCTGATCCTCCTGTCTCAGCCTCCCCAGTACTGGGATTACAAACGTGCGCCATCATGCCCGGCTATCATTACTTAATTTCTAACAGAAGTCCTGGACTTGAGGAAGCAAGAAAAGGAGAATATCTCCTGGATAGGATGGAAGCTGTCAAGCTAAGATCTGAAAAACAAAGCTTCCTCTAGTCATGCCTTGTTGTCAGGGGCCATAGATACTGAAGAGAGTTGGGAAACCAAATATTTAATTTCAATTTCTAATTTTAGTTTTCCATAAAAATAATATCTTTCATGTATACTATACATTTATGTACTTACATGCAAAGTCTGAACAATTCACGGTGGCTCTGAAGATTCATATCAGATTTCAAGGAGGGAAGAATCATGGCCATTTCTAGATTGTCCTAGATGCTTTGCTTTGATTTAATGTTACCCTTATTACAACACTGCATATTTGTCAGGGTTTATAATGTTTCACTGCAACATGAGGAAACTGAGACTCCTTTTCTGTCTCTGTGCTTTTCTCACTAGATCATGTTGTCATGGTTTTATGCATTCCTTTTCAAGTCTCAGCTTCTGTCTTGAGGCCTGGAACCGGACACATAACAAATGACCCACATATTTTTTCAGATTAAATTTTAGTGATTAAATTTCACTATTAACTGATTGATGCTTAGAGATAAAACTTCAAACCTTAAAAATGGAGCTCTGGCACTTCTCTCTTTCTTCCGAAATAACCAGATATGCATTTCAAGTCTCTGTGAAGCATGCCACTTCCATAGGTGGAAGGACTGCTGGGGTAATTTAATTGCGTGGATGGTTCTCAAGTCATTTTTGTTAGAATGGTCAGCAGAGTAAGCAGCTATCTAGAAACCATGAGGGCTTGTGAGAAGATGTCAAAAAATGAGACAGTAGGTAATCCAGCAACCAAGGGAATAGAGGATTAAAAGGCTCAGTAGGTAAGAGTTCTTGCTTCTTCCCCCTGCATCTTTTTAACATTTAGGATTCTTCTGTTTTGTCCAGAGCTCACCTTAACCTTTTATTTTCTTTGTTTGTGCCCAGCACAAGTTTATTTCCTAGATCCCATTTATTGACACCTCTGGTTTACCAGTTCATTTCTCATCCTTTTCTGGCTGCTTAATAAAGGTCATGTTTATAGCTTTAGTATTGATGGTTTACCCAGCATGCCAGGTGTCAGCCTCTGTGATGTCCAATAGAATCCCTGCTCATAATAGGGCAAAATCCTACAATTCCACTCTGGTGTTCCTGAGATTTCATAGATCCAAGTAATGACTTTTATCTGCAGAAATATATAGTATGGTAATAATAATAACTTACTATATGCTGGTCACTGTTCCCGGCACTCTCTGTCTTCACATCAATCGTATGAGGTAGGTACTTTTACTGTGTTATTTTTTACAGATAAGGAAACAGAAACACAGGACTCAAGAAGCTGGTCCACAGTCACTTAGTGGTTGCTGGAGTCAGTAGTACACCATGCTACTTCCACACATACAGTATGTGTAGCACTTAAAGGTTAGGCTCTATACTAGCTACTCAGCATTTTGGGGAGCATGCAGACAAGTTTCTGCCTTTGGGAGTTTTGTTGAAGAGTGCCTTTAGCATACCCTCAACCTCTATCCATACCATTAATATCTTAATGGAGACAACTTTTAAATGTATTTCTCTCGAAATTTCACAGCCCAAAGTTAGCATTGTATAATCTGGTTCAATTGTTCTACCTACATGCACTTTAGACCACTAGAAAAATAATATTTTATACTTTTATTGGTGCTTTTTAGTCTCACATCAGAATGTAGTTCTTAGTGATAGTGACATACATGCACACAGCACTTGGTGAGCTTTCCCCCAGCTCCTTCCCTTACCCACTCCCCATTCAGGGTATTGAGATTGACATTGTTATTCTCACATATGTACATAATGGTGATGAAAGTGATTCCTTCATTGATCCTCCTTCTAGAAAAATAAAATTTGCATCTTCAGAGACTTTTGATGTCTTGGAGGAAAAAAATGACAACAAAATGTACCTTTACAAAAAGAAGAGAATTTACAATAGATTGTATCTTCTTAAAGCAAGTGAATGGACACCTGTGAAAGAGAAAAAGATGTTGCAATGAATTGTGTGTGTGTGTGTGTGTGTGTGTGTGTGTGTGTGTAAATGTGAACCCGAAGAGCATAGATGATAAGAGAAAAATGAGAATAGCAAATGTACTATGAAAATTAGGAAATGATGACTTCTTGAGTATTTTTGTTTTTATCAATTTTTAAAGATCTAAGTGCATATAATATAATTATTAATAATGAGTAAGAGCAAGCTCACAAAATTCTTGAAAACTTAACTGGTTTTTGAGAACCAGTGGGAACAATCTGATACCTGTTTATTTATATATACAGAGATGTTCTTTTAACACTGCCATAAAGACATCACTTACTCAGCCCTACCTCTTCACTTGGCAATTGGAAGCATATACTCTTGGGTTCTAAGTCTCACACTACTTTGTAACAAAACTGTATAATTAGGCAAGTTACTTTTTCTTTTTTTTTTTTTTTTCAGTACAGGGGATTGAACCCAGGGGCGTTCTACCTCCGCGCTACACCCCCGGCCCTATTTTTTATACTTTATTTTGAAACCGGGTCTCACGAAGTTGCAGAGGGCCTCACTAGGTAGAGAGAGAGACAGAGAGACAGGGAGAGAGAGAGAGAGCTGAGGCTGGCTGCGAACCCAGATCCTCCGGTCTCTGCCTCCCAAAGTACTGGGATTACAAGCGTGCACCACCATGCCCGGTCGCAAGTTACTTTTTCTGAAATTCCTTTTTATTACCTGTAAGTACTACTACTACTGATAATAATAATTCAGAACCATACAAATCAACAAGTCGATGTTCACTATAGGCAGATACTGTAGTTCTTCATTTTGCAGATGTGGAAAAAGAACAGAGAGGGTAGGCATCTTTTCCAAAACACTGATACGTGAAAGAGCTGATACATACACAAGGGCAATTTGGTCCTAAAATCTACCATCTTAACCTTCTCAATGTACTGCCTAAGGCAATGCATGCTTGGCTCAGTGTATTCATTCAAACTCTTTCCCTTCTTGCTATTTGGAAAATTAAATTGGGACCAGGAGGTGTTGGGAATGTGTCCAAAAAAGGGAACCCTGTGATTTAGCAATGATCTTAATCATGACTGCACAGAAAAATCCCCTGGGGACCTTTTAAAAACTTAGATGTCAGCCGGGCGTGGTGGCACACGCTTGTAATCCCAGTACTTGGGAGGCAGAGACCGGAGGATCCAGGTTCGCAGCCAGCCTCAGCTACTTAGTGAGGCCCTCCGCAATTTTGTGAGACCAGGTTTCAAAATAAAGGATAAAAAATAGGGCCGGGGGTGTAGCTCGGAGGTAGAACCCCCCTGGATTCAATCCCCGGTACCGCAAAAAAAA
>PVJS01018086.1:0-35343 GCA_004027185.1 Glis glis | reverse complement strand
GTTGAACCTATGCCTTCTTCTAATAATTTCACAGACTCTGGTCTAACTTCCAGGTCTTTAATCCATCTCGAGTTGACTCCTGTGCAGGGTGAGAGGTAAGGATTTAGTCCCATTTTTCTACAGGTAGATAACCAGTTTTCCCAGCACCATTTGTTGAAAAGACTGTCCTTTCTCCAATGTATGTGTTTAGCACCTTTGTAAAAAATCAATTGGCTGTAAGTTTGTGGATTTGTTTCTGTATCTTCTATTCTGTTCCACTGCTCTATGTGTCTGTTTTCGTGCCAGAACCATGCTGTTTTTATTACTATAGCTCTGTAGTATAATTTGAAATCTGGAATTGTTATGCCTCCTGCAAGATTCTTATTCCTGAGAATTGCTTTGGCTATTCTGGGTCTTTTGTTTCTCCATATAAAATTAATGACTGATTTTTCTAGCTCTGTGAAAAATGATGTTGGTATTTTGATAGGGATTGCATTGATTCTATAGACCATTTTTGGCAGAATGGTCATTTTGATAATATTTATTCTGCCTATCCAAGAGCAGGGGAGATCTTTCCATCTTCTAAGATCTTCGATTTCTTGAAGAGAAGAGAAGAGAAGAGAAGAGAAGAGAAGAGAAGAGGAAAGAAAGGAAGAAAGATTGATTCAAAGGAGAACACAGCCAGGCAAGAGAAATGGCGAGCACGTGAGAGAGGTGAACTTGATTTACTGGACCTTTTCAGAATTTAGGCCTAGACTTCTCCCATCAGTCTAACAGCACATTCTGTAGGCTAACAAGATCAATGCACATGTGAACTGGATGTATAGCACTCTAATACTGACTGGACCTTTTAGGTCTGAAGGAAAACAGACCTTCAGGGTGAAGGTGCGGGCCATGGTGGAGTTTTTACATTGAAAGCTACAGTCTCTCATTCATGTTAGGAACTCTACAGAAAATCGGAATAGAAGGAACATACCTCAACATCATTAAGTCAATATATAAGAAACCCAAAGCCAACATCATATTGAACGGGGGAAAATTGCCAGAATTCCCCTTAAAAACGGGAACAAGACAAGGATGCCCACTATCACCAATCCTTTTCAATATAGTCCTCGAAACTCTTGCCAGAGCAATAAGACAAGAGAAGGATATCAAAGGAATTCAGCTGGAAAAGAAGAATTAAAATTATCTTTATTTGCAGATGACATGATCCTATATCTAGAAGACCCAGAGAACTCAACCAAAAATCTACTAGAGCTGATCAATAAATTCAGCAAAGTAGCTGGATACAAGATCAACCTAAAAAAATCAGTAGCTTTCATATATGCCAACCATGAATCCACTGAGAAAGAAATCCAGAAAACAATTCCATTCACAAAAACTTCAAAACCAATCAAATACCTAGGAATAAACTTAACCAAAGAGGTAAAAGACCTCTACAATGAAAACCAAGTATCATTTTAAATGAAGTGCCACAAATTTCTGATATATCTCTCCATTAGCTATAGTCAGTTCTAATTTTTATGTCTTGACCATTTTACCCGGGTAGCAGCCCTATATGTGCTCTTCCCAGAGAGTATAAAGCTAGAATTGTTGCTGTTTTATGAGTTACACCATTAAATTGTATTAGAAACTTTGATTTAATTGCTTCTGAGGGACTTCTGCTCACAATTACTAGAAAGTTTCTAAATTCTATCCAATCCACATTGTGGACTTTAAATTGCTTTGGGGATTAGAAACATACTCAAAGCAGCAAACACTTTAAATTGCTTTGGTGCTCCTTTGGCTGGTCCTTTGGAGGATCTTCCAATAGTAAAAAGACTGTAAAGAGCCCCAACTTTCATCATTACTGAAAATCATTTCTATTTGCTACGGGTTCATTGGTTTTTCCAATGACAGCTACTTGATTTTAATAACTGAGAACCAAATAGGTCTTATTTTAGCTATTTTACTGAAATTATTGAGATAGAATTAGTAGGCTAGAAATCTCACAAAATGCAGGACTTTTGGTTCTGACCTTTTAATATAGAAATATTCCACATTCTAGTGTAATGAGGATACAGATAATTACAGCAAGTTGCTACACACAAGACTTTTGGAGTGGCATAGTCTTCGTTATCATGGGTACTTCTGAATAGGCACTGAGGAAGACCAGCAGATCCGCTGTTGGAGCAGAAGGAGCTGACTTCTGCTCAAGGAGAAGATAATACAGATTTTCTCATGCCTGAAGGTAAAAGACCAAGTCCCTTGTTACTGAAATTTTGTAATTTGTACATTTATTTGTGATTTGATGAAGATCAAGACTTGGGCGCTAAAGTTTTCCTGAAATCAATATATCATTCATTATGTGTATCAGAAAGGACAACAGAATGACCTAGAGACATTTCTTAATTTGTACTGAAAAAGACAAAGAAGAGTCATTTTGCTTAAAAATATTTCTCATTTTCTTTTACAAACATTACCAACGCTCTAGTTAATATTCTTGGGATATTCTAAGCATTCATATTTCCCTAAATTAAGAAATAATCAAAAGTTATTTTTCTAAAAATACATCTTTTCTATTTATTCTTTTAGATACAAAACTGTCCTGAAACTGAAGTTATGTTGCTATTGATGCAAGATTTACATATAGCCCTTTGTTTTAATAACTGAAGAACGGTGATTTTTGTTAAGAGAGCATATTAGTTATGGAGAAAATTTAGGTTACAATATACATGATTATTAAAATGGTCAAATATTTGTTGGCTAGTGCCATTTCATACATTATGTATATATGTTTATACATGCTCAGTATTGTTTGGTCAAAATACTAATGTCACAGACATTGCATTAAAAATAATTTAAAATTCATGATGCTAGTGAGATACATAATTCTAATCCAGTTGCATGTATTCTTAATGTATCCTCTAACAAGGACATTTATTTAAGAGCTAAAGCCTGCTTCATGAGATATGAAAGTCTAGCTAACTTTGAGGATAGTAATATATTCTTGTGCTCTTTGTGTATCCAGTTATAGGTCTTTATTGCCCATAAGGGAACCCACTTAAGAATGCACACCATTCTTACAGAGAATGTTATACTAGACCCACATGCACTCCAGCTATTATAGAATTCCTGTTGGTGAAAGAAAATATTAACATGGGAAAATCCAATCAGTCTTCTGTGACAGAATTTGTTCTGCTGGGGCTTACAGGCTACCCACAGCTTGAGGCCATTTACTTTGTGTTGGTCCTATGCATGTATCTGGTGATCCTGCTGGGAAATGGAGTCATCATCACTGTAAGCATCTATGACTCCCACTTGCACACCCCCATGTACTTTTTCCTCAGTAACTTGTCATTCTTGGACATCTGCTACACTAGTTCTTCTATCCCCCTATTTCTCAGCAGCGTTGTTACTTCAAAGAAGACCATTTCCTTCTCTGGCTGTGGAGTGCAGATGTTCCTGTCCTTTGCTATGGGAGCCACGGAGTGCATCCTTTTAAGTATGATGGCATTTGACCGCTATGTGGCCATCTGCAACCCTCTGAGATACCCCATCATCATGAGCAAGGCTTCCTACGTGCCCATGGCTGCAGGGTCCTGGATTGCAGGAGGCATCAATTCTGTGCTGCAAACTTCTCTTGCAATGCAACTCCCTTTCTGTGGCGATCATGTAATTAAACATTTCACTTGTGAAATCTTGGCTGTCTTAAAATTGGCCTGTGCTGATGTCTCCATAAATGTTATTAGCTTGGCTGTTGCTAATGTGATTTTTGTTGCGATCCCAGTCCTTTTCATTTTTGTTACCTATGTTTTCATTCTCTCCACCATCCTGAGGATCCCTTCTGCAGAGGGAAGACGCAAAGCCTTTTCCACCTGCTCTGCCCACCTAACGGTGGTGATTATATTCTATGGGACCATCCTTTTCATGTATACAAAACCCAAGGCTAAAGACTCTTTGGGTGAAGACAAAGAACAAGTCACAGACAAGATCGTCTCTCTCTTCTATGGAGTGGTGACGCCTATGCTCAATCCTCTCATCTACAGTTTGAGGAACAAAGACGTGAAGGCTGCTGTGAAGAATATGCTGTGGCAGAAACACTTCTCAGAAGGAATGTGAATGCTATTTTATTTTAAAATTATTTTACTCTAAACACAGTGCTACTTTTTACCTGGTGGCTCCAAAATAAATATAAGGGCTGGTGATACCACCAATTCAAGAAATTCTTTTCCTTCTGTTCTTGATATTTAAATGAAAGAGAAATGTACACAGAGCTAGCCTTTTCCCTTCATGACTGGATCAAGAAGAGGAGGGACAGAAATTTATGGGTAAAAAAATTTTCATTCTGCCAGGTATGGTGGTGCATGCCTATAATCCCAGTACTTGGGAGGCTGAGACAGGAGAATTTCAGGTTTGAGGACAGCCTCAACAACATAGCAAGACACTTAGCAACCTAGTGAGACCCTGTTTAAAAATAAAAAAAAAATAGGGCTGAGGGTGTAGCTCAGAGGTAGAATTCCCTTGGGTTAAATCCCCATTACCTCTAAAATTTTTTTCTTATTCAAACCCCCTCTTTCTCATGGATAAGAAAATTTAGTTTGAAATAATGAGTTCTGTAATCTTATGTAAAAGGAAGTACCATTTTACTAACTTAACCTCATGTATGTACATTAGCTTTATAGTCACAACATTCTTAGGAAGATGAGAAGAAAGGGTCTTATTAAGGGTCAGAGTGCTATATAAATGTTGTGGACCATCAAGGGTTAAGTTTCTGAGGTCAATTAGACCCTCTCAGCAGCACACACAGTGAGCTGTGGAGAGAATTCCTGCATACAGGACTGTCTCATGGTCCGATATCAGAAATGAGCCCAGGTGGACATTCCTTCTTTATACTGTGTCTGTCTTTGATGTATGCTAAGAGTAGCCTTTTACTGTATATTACAAGTTGCTTTCTGTGTATCCTGAGTTTGGTATTAACAGACACTTTGTTTAAACTTATCATTAAAAAGAGACTTCTGTAAAGAGACTGGCAGAAGTAGCAGAGATGTAGTGGAAGAAGGAGCTCTTTGCTTTTCTCTCCGGCTGCCCCCATAATTAACAAAATAAATAAAACATAAATAAATCAGCTAAATTTCACTTATGACTAAGAGTCTTCATGTGAGGACATGGATAAGCCTGAATTGTCTGTTTCTACTGAGAAGTGATCGTGGCATATAAACTCAGCATTAAGTATGTCTTAGTGGAATAGATTTGCAGTAAAGAAGGAATACTTTTGGGTATTAGGTACCTGGCCTATATATATGTCAGAGAGGAAAAAGAAATACAAAAATCAAGCTATATTTTCTCAGGGCTGATTTGTCTTTGGCTGCAAACTGGCAAACACCTTTCTGTGCAGAAATGTCTGGGGTAATGTCAGGCTCTGTGCAGACAATCCACCTGATGGATTGGTCTATCTTGTGTTTCAGTAGATGAACAGTAGTATCTTTGAGTGAAGACCACCGTTGTTAAATGGCTCAAAATTACTTGTTTTCTAAAGAATTTGATTGTATTGTTCTCTGAGAACACAATGATAATGGGATTACAGTGCAAAAAATTAGACATTTTTTGCAGTTACATAAATTTTCTGTAGAATATGAGCTTTCCATTCAGACATTCAGTCATTTGTTACTTAATCAGTCAACCAGTCTTTACTGAATACCTTTTTTGGTCTCAGACTGTACTACCGATGATATAATAAAACTAATCAACCTGGAAAAAACTAAAAAACATGGCCAAGGAGCACAGTCT
Organism: Glis glis; assembly: GCA_004027185.1. Taxonomy (NCBI): domain Eukaryota; kingdom Metazoa; phylum Chordata; class Mammalia; order Rodentia; family Gliridae; genus Glis; species Glis glis. Next base: position 29,595 of record PVJS01018086.1, on the reverse strand, counting down.
TGTGGAATATAGATTGACACATAAATTGAGGACAAAAAAATTAATAAAGACTATTTTCCTTTCCCCTGCTTTCCAAACTATTCCTATTATTGGGTCTTTGTTGGGCTGAACACAGTAATGGGTGGGCTTGGAGCAATTTATTTGCTTTTTTCTTTGTTTATTTCTTCATTTATTTATTTATTGTACTGGGGGTTGAACCCAGGAGTGCTCACCACTGAGATATACTCCCAGCCCTTTTTACTTATTATTTTGAAACAGGGTCTTGCTAAGTTGTCAAGGCTGGCCTTGAAACTTGAAATTATCCTGCCTCAGCCTCCTGTAAAATGGGATTACAGGTGTTCACCACCATACCCAGCTGATCGATTGATTGATTGGTTGAGGTGCTGTGATGGAACCACTGAGCTACACTCTCAGCTCTATTGAGATTAATTTAAATGTGGTTATAAGCTGATTCATATGAAAGGACTTGAACCATATTTTCAAAGAGCTAACTCTTAGTTACATTAATTTTTTATATTTTTTATTCTCTATTTCATTAATTTTCATCTCTGGTATTATTTCCTTTCTTTTACTGGTTTTGGAATTGGTTTGTTCTTGTGTTTCTAGGGCCTTGGGATGAACTGCTCCACAGTTTCCCTACGATTCTGATATATTGTGTCTCTATTTTCATTTGATTCTAAGAACTTCTAACTTTCTCCCTGATTTATTCCACCACCCATTCATCATTCAAAAGTATTGTTCAGTCTCCATATGTCCATATAGTTTTTGTAGTTTTTCTTGCTCTTGATTTCATTTCATTACGATATGCTAAAAAGCAAGGAATTATGTCAATGTTTTTGTATTTGCGAGGTCTTGCTTTCTGGCTTAGAATATTGTCTATTTTGGAGAAGGTTCTATAAGCTGCTGAAAAAAAGTGAACTTGGCTGTTGTTGGATGAAATATTATATAGATGTCTGTTAGGTCCATTTGATTTATATTTTGTGTCTGAATGAACTATTATTGAGAGAGGTGTGTTGAAATCACTCAGTACTATTATATTATGGTCTGAGTCTTTAAGTTGAATAGTATACATTTTATGTGATTAGCTGCAACAACATTTGTGGCATAAATATTCATTATACTTATATCTTCTTGTTGGATTTTTCACTTTACAGTATGAATTAACCTTCTGCATTTCTTCTAACTAGATTTGGCTTGAAGTCTGCTTTGTCAGATATGTATCTACTCCTGCTTGTTTTCAGGCTTCATTTGCATGGAGTATTATTTTCTTATGCTTTTACTTTCAGCCTGTGTCTTTGCTTGTATAATGAGTCTCTTGCCAACAGCCTATAATTGGATCTTATTTTTTAATCTCTTCTGCAATTTATGTCTTTTAATTGAGGAGTTGAAATAATTTCCATTCAATGTTATTATAGAGATGTTTATTTATTCCTGATATTGTGGTTTGTTTCTAATGTTTGATTCAGTCTTATTTCTCATTTGCTTAGCCATTCTTCTACTGAGATTCATTCATTTGTAAACTCTGGTTTGTTTTTAATGTCTTTAGTGTGTAGTATTTTTAAAAAAGCAATTTCTTTAGTGCCAGCTTAGTAGTAATGGATTCTTTCTACTTTCTGCTTATCTTGGAAGATTTTTATTTATCTTCCAATTCTGAAGGGTAGTTTTGCTGGGTATAGCAATACCAACCAAGATTGGCTATATCAACCAAGTTATTTTTTGAAAGGATGCATTCCAAAAAAAAAAACAAAAAGCCCTCCTGGATTTTAAAATTTGTGCTGTGAAATTAGAAGTAATTCTGACTGGCTTACCCCTAAATGTGACCTGACATTTTTCTGTTGAAAAATGAACTTCTATCCTTGTTCTGTATGTAATGCATATTAATTATAATGTGTTGTGGGGAGGTTCTTTTTTGTTATCTATTTGGGATTCTGAATGCCTCCTGTATCTTGGATGTACATCTCATTCCCAAGGTTTGGAAAATCATGTTATTATTTCCCTAAAAAGGCTATCCATGACACTAGCCTATATTTTATCTTCTTCTGCAATTCCAGTGATTCTTTAAATTTGATCTCTTAATGTTGTACCAGAGTTATTTTATAATCTGATCATGGATACTTTTTTTCCTTTAATACTGCCTGAAATAGGCCACCTATTTTGTCTTCCAGCTCTGAGAGTCAGTTTTCTGCATGATATACTACATTGGAGAAACTTTCAATTGACTTTTTAATTTGATTTATTGTGCCTTTCATTTCTAAGATTTCTGTTTGGTTCCTTAATATCTCTATCTCTTTATTGAATTTCTCACTCTTTACTGACTTTCTTAATTTATTCAGTTGTTTTTTTTTGTTTCTTTTAGGATTCATTGATCTTTTCTATATAATCATTCCTTTGAATTTTTAATCTGATTTTTAATCCACTTTGATATGTTTAGAATAAGTTGTTGGTGAATTATAAACCTTAAGAGACATCATGTTACCTTGTTTTTTTCATATTTCTTGTATTCCTGTGTTGAGATTTGTGCGTCTGCTCTGTTGGGGTGGATTTCTCTTCCACTTTTATGTGAGGGACTTTCTAGGACCTACCTTTCTCTTGGTGACATGTTCTGAGATACCAGGTTGTTGTCAATTGTTGAATATATTTCCAAGTGGATTTTATAGTATAATTCACCTGCTAGTTCTTTGGTGATGGTTTATATACTTGGGCACTGTGTATTGTGTTAGTGCTTGTAGATCCCACTTTCTCTGTATGTCTTATAAGAGTGGGATCCTTCTTGCAGCAAAGTATCTAATCCATGAACTTGTAGTGTCACATTAATTTCCCAGTACATTACAAAAAGGGGCAGGGGCATCAACAACAGCAACAATAGTAGCAAACAGTATATAGCACTAAAATAAACACCAGGTACCTACTATAACATTTAAAACACTAATAACCAACCAAACAGGAATTAAGGGGTCAGACATTAACAACATCAAAACAAATAGCCATGAACTAGATATAGCATTAAAGTAAATACCAGGTATCAACTACCACATCCAAAGTACTAATAACCATGACAACATGAATGGTGGGGGAAGAAATTATATAAAATAAATGGTTCTAAAATATAGTAAAAATACAGTTCATTAAGAGAAAAAATGGGGTAGGAAAGCAAAAAAAAAAAAGGTTAGGATATTCACAAGGTGAAGAGAGAAAGCAGAACTAAGGTAGCAAGAGAAGTCCATAAAAAAGGAGGAGAAAAATGAATGAAGAAACAAAATAAAGAGTTAAATAAAGAACAAGAGAATTTGGCGACTAGAAGGAGGAGAAAAAGAGTTACAAGAGAAGCAAAAACAAAACAAAAATAAAAAAACAAACAAAACCCCCATTAACCCTCATACAACAAAACAAAGCAAAATAATAAAAGGAAAATAAAAAATATGACAAAGAAGAACAAATATGTGTATATACATATATACATGAACTGATCAAATACAACTAGAACAAAAAACAAATTCTTAATGAAAAATAAAAGAATTGTCTCCGCTGAGGTGACTGAAACTGTGTACAAGGGTGGTTGTTCACTGCCAGACTGTCCTTTCCATTTCTTGGGCTACGCACCCCTTAGAGAGAGCAAGATCTGGGGTTATTAAACCCTTCCTCCTTTAGTGCTGCTCGCCAAGCTTCTGACTGGAGTGGCCTGGAAATGAAGCTGGTAGAAATGGCTCTTGGCTTCCCTGTTCACCAGTGCAAGGAAGGTGGATGAGAAGTACCTTCTATTGGAGTTTTTTCAGCACAGACTAGATGGATGCACTCCCAGGGTGGGGCTGATGCAGAGTTCTAAATGGGAATTTCTGGCAGCTGGCATCCAGCTGCGATTGAAACTATGAAACTTTGTCTGATCCCAGAGAGATTAGATCAACACACCCCTAGGACCAGGCAGATGCCTACCTCTGCTAGGTATTTGGATCTCAGGGGCCTCCCAAGAATTCTACTTGTAGGGTGGAGTAACAAACTTCCCTGGATGGAGGAGGGGAACATGGCCTTCCAAGGCTTAGTCCCAGAGTGTAATCACATCCACTGGTTCAGTTTTCCCACCATCTTCAGCTGGCCATATAAGGCACCAGAATCAAAGAAAGGGCAGGCACATTCTCCTCTGTGTCCCTGACCTGAATCCCCTGGGTACGATCTTCTCTCTGTCTTTCATTCTGCCCAGTGCACCCCAGGCCACATGGTAGGTGCTTTCCAGGACAGCGCATCAATCTTTGCTAAGATTCCTGGGTTCCCACAGCAGCAAGCTCCAGTGTGATCTCCACAAGACAGCCCCCACCTCAGCTATCCACTCACAAGCTAAGAAACAGGTGCCTTTCAAACACTGCTCTGCAGCCTCAGATTCAGCTAAGTTCAGACTGCCTCTCTGCACTGTAGGTGTTCCCATGCCATATTTGTTCTCTGCGTTTCTCTGTGTTACCCCTCTTCTCTGAGATGACTCGGTGCTACTGCTGCCACTGGCTTGGCTCCAGTACACTCCTTCTTGTCCTCCATTGGAAACACCAGAATTTCTGGGTCCCTCTGCGTCTTTGACTCTATTGAATTTCAGTGAATTCCTTTAGTCATCCACCTCGCTGAGAAGCAGTATTTCTGCTGCTTCAATTCTGAGCCTTGGAGCAACTGGAAAGTGCTGCCTTCCTCTACTTCTCCACTTTGTTCTGTCCCCATCACTTTATTTGTACTTCTTACACACTTTTCCCTACATTTTTTATGAGGTCATTTTCATAAAGCACTGTAGTTAGATTGCTTTTTTTTTAGTACTTGGTATTGGACCCAGGGGCATTCTACCTCTGAGCTTCACCCGCAGCCTCTTTTATTTATTTATTTTTTTTTGTTTTGAAACAGGGCCTCACTAAGCTGTTGAGAGTTTTGCTAAGTTGCTGAGACTGGTACCAAACTTGCGATCCTCATTTTTCAGCCACCCAAGTACTGGGATTACAGGTGTGTCGCCACCATGTCTGGCTGATGTAGTTGGCTTAGTCATGAAATTTCTAACTTTGAAATTCTGTGTCTACACATAATCTTCCTTTCTTTTGTTCTGTTAATATTAAAAATTCTTGCCTCAAAATATGTCAGTGTATTTTATTTATGAATTCAAAGATGTCAGTTTTTCTTCATTTCCTCTGTCTCCAGTGTGAATGCATCATTTTTTTTTCTTATGCAAGCACCTCTGTATTCCTCAGAGTATAGGAGATAGAATTGAACATGGGGCTGACTACACCATAGACCAAGCCAGTTAGTTTGAAGTAATATCTTTGGAAGTCGGTTTCATTTGCATAGAGAGGATTGTCTCATAAAATACAATCACCACTCTCATGTGGGTCGAGCAGTCAGAAAAATAACCCTTTTTTTTTCCTTCAGCTGAATTGATTTCAGTTCAGTATAGATGATGAAAATATAGGAAACAGAAATTAGCAATAATGGAGTCAATGAAAATATTACATTGCCCAACATTATTATATTATTGTTCAAGGAAACATCTATGCAAGCTACATTAGAGATGATGTTTTAGAAAAGTGATTAATAAATGGTATTTCTTCTTCCAAAGGATATTTATGATGTGAGTACATTTTGTGCCAGTTTTGTTGAGAAAGCATGATCCATGAAGGACAGCTGCCATCAAAATACAAGATTTTTATTTATGATGATGGGGCATCTCAGAGATTTGCTGATGGTCATATAGCAGTCAGATGACATTACTGCCAGGAGCACACACTCTGTGGACCCCATGGAATAGGAAGTAGACACTTGCTTATTATATTCTGGGGAACAGAGTTTTTTCTCTGATAAAAACTTTTATCAGCATTGCAGAGACAATAATGGGTATAATCCAGTTATTCAAAAAGGAGGAGTTAGTACCAAGGAATAAATACATGGGCACCAGTAGGTCAGAAACCAGGAGAGTTAGGATGATCTAGATGCCATTCTCTGGGAAGATTACAGTTACACCATGATAAAAAGGAGTTTTTGTCATCTTCTGGGTACTCAGAAAGACCTCTCAAGATGAACTCAATCTCAGTTGTCCAGTTGATTTTTTCCACTTTACTTTTTCATACTCAGTAATTCAGAAAAGGAAGCAACATGTGAATTATATGAGAGACTTAATATTACATTAAAAGAGGTAATTGAGGTAGGAGTCCTACAACTATTATAGAACTAGCTGGAGCAGTGGTAACAGCAGAGATTAGATTATGAGATTCTTCATCTGCCTTGTAGAGCAATTGAGTTGCATTTGTAGCTTGCCAAATATTCAGACTTCTATATTCTATTTTCAGAGATTGTGATGCATGAGACCCAAGGCAGGGGAGAATGTTTGCATTTTTAATAATTATCTGTTTTTACTGATGCAGTTGATCCACAAACTCTATTTTGAAAATAAATATTTTGGAGAAAACATGCCTTTATCTGTTCAACAATGACATTTATCTGATTTTATGCCATGCTGACCCTTAATAATATTGATTTAGGGATTTATAGTTTACAAATGTGTTCACACACATTATCCATTTTACATCACTGTGATTCTCTGAGGAAAATCAAACCCAGAGGAATAAAATTTATATAAAATCATAGTGAGTAAGCAGCTTTTCAAATCTTTTTTTTCTAATTTTACAGTCCATTTTTTGTAACACTTCATCATCATGCATAAATTATGTAAAGTGGCTAAGGGTTGGGAATCAGGCATCTTTTTAAATAATGCTCTCCAGGTGATTCTATAGAACAAGTGGGGGAGAGAACAACCGATCAACCTGAGTGATTCTCAAACTCTAGTATTTGGAGAAATCACCTGGGGAACCTTTGTAAAATATTCTGATTCAGTGGGTCTAAGGTGGGTTCTGAGATCTCCATTCAGTAACATGTTCCCAGGTGATGTTGATGCTGCCTGTCTACAGAACACACCTGAGTAGCACGGACCATCTCGCTCCAGCACCTTGGAGAGCACCATTGGTGCTTTACTGTGGGATGACGATTAGTGGCCAATATGAAAGAATGTTCTGGTAACCCTTGGAGGTGAGACTACTGTGTGCTTTATTTCCGTTTTGTGTTTTTTAGATTTTAGATAGAAGTGTTGTGCAACCGGCCAAGTCTGGGAAGTTGCGGGTTCAACTTGGTCAGTCCCAAGAAGAAGCGGGGAGCTGAAGGGGGATGAGGCATGCCTTTATTTCAGCTGCAGCAAGCAGAACACAAGAGGCCTCTGCCTCTATACCCAGTGGCGGCTGGCTGGGTACATGCAAAAGACTTCCGCATAGGACTTCCGTGCACTAGACAGTCCCAGTCCAGTTTATGTATCAAGGCAGAACAAAGGTGGCAGCTAGCCAGGGCATAGAGTTACATAAGGCAATATGGCATCTTCAAGGACATGTTTAGCTGTTTTTCATGCAGCGGTGGCCTTCACCAGAAGGAGGCGAGGATGCCTAACACACGCCATGTTTTGATTATTCCCCACAAGAAACAACCAAATTTCACGCGCAAGAGCCCGCCTTCTGTTCCTGTCTATGAAGGTCATTCTTTGTCCACTTGTTGAATTGCGGTTAGAGGCATCATTTTCTTAAGGAAGGAAGTTTGGTTCAGCTCAAGCACCCGAATTGTGCACCAAAGAACAGGGAGCAAATAACCTTAGTTTTTTTAAAAAAAACCATTTAATTGGTAAATATTAGCAGGTGACCTTCCAGTTTATAGTAAATGAAACACAGAATATCATTTTAAAAACAGTTCTGCATCTTCATGTTATTCTACTGCAGTTGCAAAATATGTCCCTAGATAAGTGAATTAACTGGTCCAATGTGGTGAGTTACAATTCAGTATTTTCTTTTTTTTCTATTTATTGGTACATTGTAATCATACATCATGATGAAGTTCAGAGTGATAGAGACATACATGCACACAGCATTTGGTATTTTCAAACAAAGATTTTGACTATGGGGTAGAATTTGCCTATACCAATTATTTATCAGCAGATTAAAGCTGATTTCTAATTTAGTAATGGTCAACATAAAAGAGGGTTTCTTATTCAATTGGTTCTGGAAAGGACTCTCAACTACTTTGAATTTCATTTAACTGCAGGCTTACAAATAGAGCAGTAAAGGGTGGATAGGCCAAGATACACTCCTATTTGGTACTTTTTATGATAGAATTTGACTGACTATAGGAACACAACCTACTCTTTAATTCGCCTGCAGAACGCCGGAGAAGCCTTTGAATGAGCATCATGTCTCAGGTTTGTACTGAAGCTGTTAGAGAAGATATGAAATCAAATGGAATTTCTTTTCTTATAATTCTTCCAGAATGTTTGTTCCTACTTGAAATTACTTTCAGAAAACAATTAGCATCCTTGAACTGATTGCTGTCCAAAGATTTTACTTGCAAACATTCCTACTGTATCCACCCATCTCTTCAGATGCTTTTGGAAAGAGATAATTAATTGCTTAGAGGCTATTACCTGTATTTCTCTTGCGATGCTGGAATAACTCCTTTAAGAACTAATTGATTGGTTCCAAATGTATGACCCTTCAAAAGAGCACTGTGTTTAATATTTTTCTGCTGGAAACTTTTTCTACATTTATGTCTCTTTCTGTAAGGTGGAGGTCTCATAATTTGTTTGGGTAAAGAGAATGACCAATTTTAGACTATGAATAGTCCCTAATAAATGATTTCCCAGAGTACTTGGGGTGCTGGATAGTTTTGCTATCATTGCATGTTACTCTTTGAGGCAGTTTTTAATATTTATTTTGATGATGGGTAGTTATGCAATTATTGTAGAATATACATTTAGTGGGTTGTTTGTAACTACTAACTAGTATTTTTGAAGAATTTGTGGTAATGCAAAAATACTTATGCTAATATAGCTAAGTAAAAGATAAACACAAACAGTGTTCAGCATTCTTATCCAAAACAGTATTTCATCAAGAAATATCCAAAAACTTAACCGTGGTATCTTTTCTGAAATTTCCTAGTTTCTAAAGTAAATATGAATACAAATGCTAAAACAAGACATAATTCAAAAAAGAGAAAAAGAATTGAAGCAGGTGCCTAATTATGCTGGAAAGATTAATTCAGGAAAAAATGTCCAACATGAATATTAGTGGCTAGGCATTTTCTTTAGGTGTGTGGTGATTAAATTTGAGCGGAGTTGTACTGCATGCCCATTAGGATGTTTCCCACATCCTGGGTTATGACAGAGGGATAAGTATACTTGAAAAAAGTCGTTTTTAGGGTCATGTAATGAACCAATTAGTTTTATAAACTTGCCACCTTTGTCCCAGTTTTAATGAGGTAAGTTGATAAGATAGCAATTAAAACTTTGCCAAAAATTTAAAAGAGTAATCTCCTTAGCTCCAACTATTCTGATGTGACTGATTTGAAGACTTTAAGTAATGTTGGATATGGATTAGGAGCTCCTTGTACCTGGGGAGGAGGAAAAGGGAAAAAATGGGTAAAAAGTTGTTTCCAGAAACCATGTTTTTTTTTAAAATTAATTTTAAAGTAAAATAGGTTTTTGCTTGTTTCTGTGGTGCTGGGGATTGAACCCAGGGGCATTTTACCTACCTTTGAGCTATAACCCCAACCCTATTTTATTTGGAAACAGGATCTTGATAAGTTGCTGAGAGCTTCGTTAAATTGAACTTGCTGGCTTTGAACCTGCGATCCTCCTGTCTCAGCCTCCCAAGTACTGGGATTATAGGAATGTGCCACCATGCCTGGCTAGTGAAATAGTTTTATAACCCCCCTCTCGCCAATACTCGGTTTCTCTGTTCTTGGGAAGAAAGCATAGTCATATGGTGGCAGGACTTGAGAAGATGGCCAGGAATCAGTTCTTGGTGAACAGGGATGGTCCACGAACTTTTCAAATGAGGAGGCACACTCTTAACTTGTCTCCTCTTCAGTGCTGTGGTTTTTCCCACACCTTCAGACTTCTAGCTGAGTCTGTTTTAGTGGGGTGAGTGTTCTGTGCTTAAGCCATTTTGCTCATTGTTTGGGTGAAGTAGTTCAAGGAAAGGGGAGTACTCTGCAGGAGTAGTGCTCAGATAGCTGAGGAGTGGAGAGCAACTGGAATACACACATGTTTACCACCACCTCCTTATAGTGCAAATTAGGTTAACACTTTTAGCTGGATTAATCTGGGTGATATGTGTATCTATTTAGGTGAATTCTTTGTAATTCAAAGAATTGCCTATGGTATAAAGTGGGATGGGGTTACAAATTAGTTTATAAAATTACTTTTAAAAAAGCCTGAACAGCTTTCTGGGCATGGTGGTGCTTGCCTATAATCCCAATATTTGGGAGATTGAGACGGGAAGATTGCAGGTTTGAAGACAGCCTCAGCAATGTAGTGAGACCCTCAGCAGCCTAGTGAGTCCCTGTTTCAAAAAAAAAAAAAGGGCTGCAGGTGTAACAGCTCAAAGGTAAAATGCCCTTGGGTTCAATCCCCAGTAACACACACACACACACACACACACACACACACACACACACCAGCTCAAAAGCGCCTAGGTTTTCATTATATAGTTAAAAAATTTCTGAATTTGTTGTGAATTTCAAAATGCTACCCACATTTACAGTAGCATGTATATTCCAAGTTTTAGAGCCAAATACAATTGATTTTAGATTATTCATACATTAAAACTCAGTTTCTTCTATTACTAATTTAAAAAATATGAATCAAGAGACTAAATATGTATAAAAGCCTTATAACAATGCCTGGAAATTTGTATACTATTATTATAGTTAATAACCAAGAGTTAATGTAACCTAATGAGGTCTTTCTATTTACCAAGAAGATATGATAGGATGAACAAAGGCCTGTACAAAGTCATTAGAATATATTTGGAAAAAGGATCTTAGAAGTATATAATAAATTGAAAATGGCTAAGATATGTCCTCAAGTCATCTCCTCCTCCTCCTCCTCCTCCTCCTCCTCCTCCTCCTTTTCCCCTTCCTCTTCCTCTTCTTTTCACAGTACTGGGGATTGAATTCAGGGCTTCATCCCCAGTCATTTTGATTTTTTATTTTTGAGACAAGTTCTTACTAAGTTGCCCACACTGGCCTCAAACTTGCAATCCTTCTCCCTCAACCTCCTGTGTCTTCAAGACTTCTAATCATGTTTTTAAAACACAGTAATGAGTCTAATATAATTAAGTCTTCAGGGTATTATTCCTGAAATTTCAAAAAGTTTTGAACATCTTTCGCTTGAAGCCATTTAAAATTATAGCTTAGAGTACTGCTGAAGTCCCTGAGAGCAAGACATATTTAAACTGCCTTCCTGAGCCTAAAAGATTCTTTGGAGACTTGCCTGGGCCTTCACAATGGCCCAGGCAAGTCTTTGTACCTTGGCTTCAAGGGCAAATGAAATGTGTCATTTTCTCAAACTGAACTGGCCAATATTTATTACTTTTGAACTAGCAGAACCAAAAAAAAAAAGCCCCACAAAACAAAAAAAACCACCCTTTTGGAACACCTGTGATATAATTTTATAGAAATTTTTGAAATAAGTTAGAAATGGTATCTTTGACATCATTTGTTTTAGGTATGTCCTGTGACATATGGCTCCTCTTTGGAAATTCATCAGCCTCATGGAAAATTTTGTAGAATAGTCTGAAAATAGAAGATCAAGGAAAGCAATCTGCTATGTACTGCAACCTAGGAGGTAAGCACTTACTAGTAACACAAATCAAAGGGACAGCTGGTCTTTATGAACTGAGTTGAAATAAGTCATGTGTTGTGTGGATGAGATATATCTTACTAGCGAGAGTGTATAGAAAACAGAAATAAGAATTCTAAGAGAAGCTGGTGTGGTAGCACATGACTGTAATCCCAGTACTTGGGAGACAGAGACAGGAGGATCTCAGGTTTGAGGATAGTCTCAGCAAATAGTGAGACTCTCATCAATCTAGCAAAACCCTGTTTCAAAAAATAAAAAAAATTCAATGAGAAATGTCTTAGATATAGTTAGAAATTTGAGGGAAAAAAGGACAAATATAACCAATAGAATAGTTGAAAATCTGAAGGAATTTGAACATCAAAAACAGATGGATGAATTTACAATGCACCAATAAATGAACATAAAAAGTTAAAAAAAAAGAAATCTGAAACTCGGAAAAACTAGGTAATTTGACCAAAGTGGCTTAAATAAATGTTGATCTCAGAATTTGGAAACAAACAAACAAACAAACAAACAAAAAACCAGATGGATGCTTAGGTCTATAATTTCTAATTGGGACTAAAGAATCTTTTGGTAAGAATATAGTTTCCTGGTCCTTGCTTCATTGTAAGTATCTGTACACCTAACAGCATTGCTCTCTTTGGTCCCATGAGGCTGCTGCACAAGAGGCAGCAGATCTGCATTTTTGACCAGAATGTGAAGCATTTCCATGTTCTTTTTTTTTGCCATCCTAATATTCTTTTTAGTAAAATCAGAACCAAAGTTCTGATTTTGTAGCCACTTACCTCATAGCACCAGTTTAGTTTTGCTAAGTTCAGTTGAACAAATGTTTGTTCAGTACTAATTATGAGCAGACAGTGTTTTACCCTGGTCCCTGTCCTGGAGCCTCCATGTGGGAAAATTATTTTTAATGCTTTATTACTTGTTCTTGAATATATCTTTGGATCTGTGAAGAAATGAAATGAAGAGGAGCAATGAGTGGTTAGCTAATAGGAAGGATTTGGGCTTATGTTTGCATGAGTATTTGGGGGGTTCATTTTGAATATTAAAAAATTTCCTTTTGTTTTGGCAGCGTATTTCTGTGGTGAGTATAGATGTGATATTTCTGACACGCGCGCGCACACACACACGTACATTTAGATTTCAGATGAATGAATTAAAATAGCTTTTGTTTGAAAATGTCAGCCTGTGAATTCCTTGTTTTAAACTGCTGTGGGGCTGGGCATGGTGGCATAATCCTAGTACTTGGGAGGCTGACACAGGAGGATCACAGGTTCAAAGCCAGTCTCAGCAATTTAGCAAGGCCCTCAGCAAGGCCCTCAATTTAGCGAGACCCTGTTTCAAGATAAAAAAATAAAATGAGCTGGGGGTATAGCTCAGGGATAGAATGGCCCTGGGTTCAATTCCCAGCACCATACACACAAAACAACAACAACAACAATAACACCTGCAGTAGGCTTTTGTTATAATGTTATTACACTACTCCCTGCAAGGTAAGTGGGTATACTTCGGTATAATGTGCATCTCTCTTAAATCATAGATGTGATGAAAGCAATGGACTGAGTTGGTTAAGAAGAGACCAAATACCTGAGAGGGTCTGACTGATGAAATTTTAAAGATACCCTTGCAGGAGGATGATACTGGGAAATGCAAAAAAAAAAAAGTCATCAGAAGATGAAGGAAACTAAAACAGTGCTTACCATGTACTAACTGCTTTCCATGCAGTGCCTTACTTATTTTCTCAATAACCCCATAATGAGGTTGTTAAAATCACGTTTTCATAGATGAGGATACTGAGACTCAGAGAAGTGAATTGACCAGTCAGAACTAGTAGCTCGCCAAGATAGTTTTTAAATGTGTGTTGTCTCTATTTGGCAAAATGGACTTGACACAATAATAAATTGTATGGTGGTGGTGGTTAGAATGATTTTTACAGTGATATTGCTTCTCAGCCATTATTTACCAGGGAATTGGGATTTGGGTGACTTTATAACACAGAGCTAAAGAGGTGAATCTGGGATTCAGATAAGAAAGAAACATGCATATTTAGTATATATAAGAATTCCACAGTATAAAAGGGCAAAGTTGATGGAAATAATGGAAAAATAGGATGAAAGGTGTACCCTAATAGTGACTGGAGGCAGATCTGGGGGATTAGAAAGGGCCTGAAATAGGTACAAATGATTCAATCCAGACTTCACACTTGTGTTGTTTTATGAATAAGGAGAAATGTTCTATGTGTTAAGTGCCTGTTTATTTCCAGAAATTACTTTTCATTTTGTGAATTAATTGGAGTACTTTCAATGGATTCTATGTCCATCAACAAGTATATTTTAGAAATTCATATGTGTATATGTATATGTGTGGGAGCACTGGGAAGGGATCTGTCCCTGGAGAAAAATGAAAAGAGGTGGTCTCAGACTTTCTGAGGAAGGTCTTTGGAGGCAACATCCACCATTCCTGATTCCTGGATGATAACACTATTTATTCCCCTGAAGAATCACCCAAGTGACAAGTGTCAGAGATCTGCCCTGGGGACAATCTCTCTTTAGTCATAGGTTTTTTTTTGGGGGGGGAGGTCCCTTTCAATTAGAATTAGGAAGAAATCAATTAAAATGGCAATAAATAGATTTTTTTGGAAGATAAGCCACAGACTGGGGAGCAGTATAAGCATATCACATATATGATAAAAGACTCATATCCAGAATATGTAAAGAACTTTAAACTCAATAAGAAAGCAACTCAACTAAGAACAGGCAAGAGATAAGAACAGACACTATGGTAAAGAGAACATAAGGATGGCAAAAAAGAACATGGAAGGATGTTCAACATCATTAGTCATTAGGGAAATGCAAATTAAAACCATAATGAAATATCACTATATACCTATTAGAATGGACTTTTAAAATTGCTGGCAACATTAAATGTTGATGAGGATGGGAAGCAATTAGAACTTTCATATATTGCTGGTTGGAATGTGAAAATGATACAGCCACTCTGGAAAACTGTTGGCTTATTGCAAACTTAAACATTAACTTTCCATATGCTTATTATCATCCCACTGCTGGATCTTTACCCTAGAAAAACAAAAGCTTATGTCCATCCAGAAACTGGATCACAAATACTTATAGCACTCTATTCATAACTGCCCTAAACTGGAGACAACCCTAATGTTCTTGAGAAGATGAATGGATGGACAATTGTAGTTCATCCATGAAATGGAATACTATCCATAAATAATAACTTGAACTAATGGTAGAGGTTCTATGATAAGAAGCCCTACCTGGTTCCAGTTGTGTTACATTATGGATAAAGTAAAACTGTAGGAACAGCAAACTCATCAGTGGTTACCAGGATGTATGAGTAGGTGGAAGAGGTGACTAAAAAAGGTCTTGTATGAAGGATTTTGGGGGAACTATAGAAGAGTTTTATGATCTGGTTATAGTGGGGTGACATGAATCTATACATGTTTAAAATTCTTAGAAGTGCACATTAAAAGATAAGAAGTCAACTTACTTTATAATGGTTGTACCATGTGATAATTTAAAAATAAAATATAAAATCATTCCGTCTCCTGTCTAAAAAAAGGCATTTGCATATTGAGAAGATTTCAGAATACTGGACTTTACATGAATTGGACTTATTTTTTTTGACAGTCATGTACTTAAAAAGCTTGGGTTCATTTCTGATCATTCTTCCTTCAGATTGAGCTACTTCTTTTAACATCTTAATACTTATGGGTTACTGTTGAGTTCTGATCTGGAGCCAGGCTGCCTGTTTAAGTAAATCACCAAATCTCTGATATAACATATTCTGTATTGCTTTCATGGTTCATGGAAAAATATCAGGTAAGTGTGGGCCACAGAAAAGCAGTCTTGAGTTGGAGCCTAGGCTTTGCTACATATTTGCTATATGATTTTGGGCTTAACTCTCTTACTTTGGCTTTTCTTATCTTTAAAATGATAATATTGTGGGTTTAAACAACATAGTGTATGGAAAAATCTTCACAAGGTTCTAAACTTAGAATGAGTGACTAGTACAAGAGCTTCTCCTTCATACTCCTCTTCCTGCATTGTTTAAAAAATTTCTTTCCCTTTCCCCCCTTTCTTCTTTTCCTTATTTTATTTCTTCATTCCTCTCATTGAGTTCACTGCAAATTTTTTTATAGTTGTGCATTGGTGTACTTAGACTCATTATAATAAAGAAATTATTATTTTAAAAGTTCTTTGCATTTTTACAGGCAAAAGACAGTAAAATGAAATGGAAAACCAAACCATTCTGGTGGAATTTTTTCTGAAGGGGCTTTCTGGTTACCCGAGGCTGGAGCTGCTCTTTTTTGTACTCATCTTGGTCATGTACATGGTCATCCTTCTGGGCAATGGCACCCTCATCATAATCAGCGTTTTGGACTCTCACCTTCACACCCCTATGTACTTCTTCCTGGGGAACCTTTCCTTCTTGGACATCTGCTACACTACCACCTCCATTCCTTCTACACTGGTGAGCTTCCTCTCGGAAAGAAAGACCATTTCCTTCTCTGGCTGTTCAGTGCAGATGTTCCTTGGCTTAGCCATGGGGACAACAGAGTGCGTGCTCCTGGGCATGATGGCCTTCGACCGCTACGTGGCCATCTGCAACCCTCTGAGGTACCCCATCATCATGAGCAAGGATTCCTATGTGCCCATGGCGGCTGTGTCCTGGCTTGCAGGGGCTGTCAATTCTGCAGTACAAACTGCATTTGTGGTACAGTTGCCTTTCTGTGGAAATAATGTCATCAACCATTTCTCCTGTGAAATCCTGGCTGTCATGAAATTGGCCTGTGCCGACATCTCAGGCAATCAGTTCATCATGCTGGTGGCCACGACATTGTTCACTTTGATGCCGCTGCTCTTGATTGTCATCTCTTACTCCTTCATTGTTTCCAGCATCCTCAAGATCCGCTCTTCAGCGGGGAGAAGCAAAGCCTTCTCCACATGCTCAGCCCACCTGACTGTGGTGATCATATTCTATGGGACCATTCTCTTCATGTACATGAAGCCCAAGTCTAAAGACGCGGTTGATGCGGACGAGTTGGATGCTACAGACAAACTTATATCCATGTTCTATGGGGTCATGACCCCCATGATGAATCCTTTAATCTATAGTCTTAGGAACAAGGATGTGAAGGAGGCACTAAAAAATGTACTGAGCAGAAGGTTCTCTAACAAGTGAGTGAAAAATGTATTGGAATATGAATTCAACGTTGTTGAAACTTGAAAGTTATGTTAACATTTTGGTTACTTTTACTTTTTTCTTTGCATTTCAAAATTATGGCATGCTTATCAAGAATTTTCATGATACAAGACAGTAGGACGAGGAAAAGCAGAGAGGTCACATAACACTGAGAGATGGCCACTTTCTAACACGTTGAACTATGTCTTCATATTCTGTATTTTTTGATGTAGTGGAGTTGGGAGCTATGCGCCCTTTTATGTTCACTTTTTTGCATACACAACATTATTTCATAGACAACAGTTCAGCAACTCCTTCAAAGTAAATATAGGTCTCTGTTGTAAAAACAAATAAAGAAAAAAAACCCCAAATACTTCATCCATATTTTTCATTGGAGAGATTTTTGTTGCCATTTTTCATTTATCTCCAAATCTCAAGCCATCCAATGCTATATATTTTTCGGCACTTAATTTATTTTTCCCTGTGGAGTTCTAAGCATGGTGAATTTGGGGACTATGGAGGGAATAGATAAATAGGGCTTAGGAGTGGGGGCTTATACAATCAACCAAAATGTTCCCTAGTTTGTCTCCATTTTTTTTTAATTTCAGCTTACACATTATCTTTAGCATAACAAAAGTTCAAAATTTTTAAAAATGGGTTTGAAACTGAGTCTACTGGTTTAGATAACAATGTGGATAAATGTTGCGTTAGATGGAGAGTCATATCGGTTTCCATTTACAATAAGCCTTAGCTATCCTGAGGAAATACTTTCCCAACTCTTAGAAGAATATCCAAGCTCTTCTTTTGAGGGAGAATGCTTGTGTTCCTGTCTTATCTCTTTTACTAATGAGGTTTGTGACCTTGGTCATCTGAGGAAGCAAAGGAGTGAGGGATGTCAGACAGGAGATGACATTACCTTCCTTTTCCTTGTTTTTTTTCCTCAACTTCTTTTTCTCTATCTGAATAACACTTCTAGTTTACTGTCCAAGATGAGTGAGAGAGTGTGTCCAGGAGTGAGCCACTTTCTAGGAAATTTACTTAGCTGAATGCATTTGCTATTAACGGGTCAGTAAATTCAGAGGATATTGGGCACAAACATTTTATGCAGACAAATAAAGGTTAAATGTTTGTGGGATCTTGTGGTATATTCATTCATTTCATTTTTTCAAGTTTATTTTTTAAATTTTAGTGGAAGGAATATAAAACAGTCATGAACTATATTTAACTACATGTAACTTCCATTATAGTTATTTACTGATTAAATCTGATCATAAGGGCTGAGACCATTCATGTCTCAGATTCAAACCCTAACACACAGGCTATAAGAACCTATTCTCCATGCAACAGCTCAGAAGATTATTTTCCCCCTAAGAATTCCAGGAGTCAGGCATTTAATGTTGGCCCACAAGCCATCTTGGATACTCAGACACTAATGTTTTCCTCACAGCTTGAGTACAGTCACTTCCATAAAGTCTCTGGGATGACTGATCTAGCTCCTAGACTTATATAAAATTTATACATATTGAACTGGACATGGTGGCATACACCTGTAATCCCAGTACTTGGAGAACTGAGACAGGAACTCAGGTTCAAGACCAGCCTCAGCAATAGTGAGACTCTGTTTAAAAAATAATATATATATATATATGCGTATATATATGTATATATTTATATATGTATATATATACATATATATATATATATACATATATATATATAAAGGGCTGGGAGTATATCTCAGAGATAGAATGCCCCTGGGTTCAACCTCCCAGTACCACAAAAATATATACACAATATTATAATATATATAATATATATAGAGATAATTAATTAAAGCAAGAAGAATTTTTAAGGCACATATATCTGCTAACAGGAAGAGACCAGGAGGGATTTTATCACACAGAGTTTTAGAATCAAGATCTGAAGGAAAGAAATGTATGTTCATGTCTTGATGTGTTCAAATTTGCTGGGCAAATGCACTCTCTTTATAGTACTGATGTGCTGTGCTGTAATACTTGAGGCCCTCGAGGACTTTCACTCAGAAGATTGATTTTGAAAGCTCTTGGAGGATGATGTGGAAAGCTTATGGCATCATGTTATCAGTGACATTACTTTCTAATTTGGGAGTGTAGTTAAATTTTATGGTATACCAGATGTTGAGAGAGAGAGAGAGGAGAGGGGGGGGGAGAGAGAGAGAGAGGAGATGGGGAGAGGGGAGAGAGAGGAGAGAGAAGAGAGAGAAGAGAGAGAAGAGAGAGAAGAGAGAAGAAGGCTGTATGATTGTTCCACCAGGTTGCAAAATCTATCAAGGGTATCGGTGTCTCTTGATTCCCTATCCTCTGTACTCAATTTAGAACATACCATGTAAAAATCACTTAACATACATTTCAAATCTATGGATGGGAGAACTATATGGAAGGAGGAGCAACAAGAGGGAAACATACATTTATATTCCACTCAAATCCACCAATAGGTTCATGGTTAGGAATTAAGAGCAGAGATATAGCAGAAAAGCCAAAATTACATTTATTTTCTCTAACTGATTATTTTATCCTTTTCAGCACATATTTATGCCTGCCCACTTTTCAAATACTGTAAGCCTGAGATCATGTTAACTTTTTTTTATGAATGTCATTTGCAGGAAAAGGGATGAAACTAGAGAATATTATGCTAAGCAGGATTGGCCAGTCTCAGAACATGAAGGCCATATGTTTCCACTCATATGTGGAAGCCAGAGAGAAATTGGGAAACAAAAAGAACTTCAGATAAATGAGGGGAGACACTAGTAGAATAGTGGAAGGGGATTTTGGGAGGGAGGTGGAGTGGTGAAAGGGGAAACTTAATGAAGGAAACAATTCCAATAATGCTATCCTCATTATTGTTATCAAATACCAATTTCAATGTTATGCATGAGGAGGAGGAGGAAGTAGGGTGGTATCTGGAGAGAAACACACCAAGTGCTTTGTGCATGTGTGTTTCTATCATGCGGAACATCCTTATGATGATGTACAATTATAGTACACCAATAAAAAATTAAAAATTAAAAAAATGTAGATGTGGATTGGCTATCAGTTAATTCATGTACCTCATCTCACCAAAATCTTATGACTTGGGCAACAGTGTTGCTACCTCACAGAGGAGGCTGCAAACTTAGGGAATTTAACACACCTTGCCCAAGCCTCACCACATGCAAGTTATAGACGAGCATACAAATCCTATTATTCTTTCTCGAATCACTCTTTTTATGCTAGCATGCTACTTTTCCAGGCTTCTAATCATGGCACCCAATACCAGTGTCTCTTAGCAACATATTGAAAATGATCAACATGTTTAATGACCAAAAATGATGTTTAATCACCAATGACAGGAACTAAGTCTTAAATTAGGGGAAGATATGAGGTCAACTGGAGTGAGAGGAGGAGGGATTTGAAGATTAGCACTAATCTTCCAGAAAAGACTCTTTTAAGAAAGTCAAAGTTTTTTGTTGTTGTTGTTGTTATTTCAGTAGAGATAACACTTTAATAAAATGGATATGTTTTGCATTTGTGATATAAAAATAACATTCTTGAAATTATAAAATGTCTAGTAGATTATTTATTTATTTATTTATTTATTTATTTATTTATTTATTTATTGTACTAGGGAGATTGAACCCAGGGCATTTTACCTCTGAGCTACATCCCCAGCCCGATTTTTAAATTTTAGTTTTGAAGCAGGGTCTCACTAAACTGCTGAGAGCCTTGCTAAGTTGCTGAGGCTGGCCAAGAACCTGTGATCTTCCTGTCTCAGCCTCCCAAGTACCCAGGATTACAAGCATGAGCCACCACTCCCAACTCAGATCTTGCATTTTAAAATCGTGTTCTCATCATTTTGTAAAAACACTTCCTAACTTAGGGTGAGATTCCATGCGGTTAGGTTTCCTGTATCTGGAGTTTTCTGAGAATGTACCATTACTCATTATCTTTTCCTTTCCTGAAGGAATATTTATTGTGCATCCACTGAATGCTGGCTGCTATACTAGCAACCAGATACACCGTCATAAATAAAAGAAGCTTTCATGAGGGAAATGGACATGTAACTTGGAGCCAAACTGAGGAAATATAGATCTGACATCGGGAAGACAGTAATTGCCTGCGTTCTCTGGCACTGTGTTCTAGGTGCTTCTCAACTTAGTCAGAGAACTGCTCGCTCGAGCAAAAAAAGTGACTCTGATGCTCCTAAGAGGACCAGCAGCAGGGGTACAGTTGAGGCCTCTCTCTCAAGAGGCTGCAAGCCTAGGAGTTGAGGTGGAAGACATAAATATAATGAGTGTACTCATTTCTGAGAGATACCTTTCAGGGAAGCCCAGATATGAAAACAAAACTTAGGAATTAATTGGAGGAAATAAGTGTAAGACATATGCTGAAAACTATAAAACATCATGAGGCAAAAATGTGTAGGAGCTAGACAGAGGCTAGGAAAGGTTATTGCTTGTTTGATTTTGTTCTATTTGTATTCTTTTTAAAAAGGATAGAGTGTTTTTATAGGACAATTCAGTAATGTAAGAGAAGTTGAAGATACACTAGACAGTGCATATAACAAAATAATGAAAAAATATGGGTGTTGTGGTACACACCTGTAATCCCAGTACTTGGGAGGCTGAGATAGGAGCATTGCAGGTTTGAGGACAGCCTGGGAAATTTTTTTTAATTTATATTTTGAGACCCTGTCTCAAAGTCTAAAAAAGGGGGCTGGGGGTGTAGTTCAGTTGTGGAACATTCCCAGGTGCAATATCCAATACCACACACAAAAAAAATCCAGGCATACTGGCCTATATCTGTAATACCAGTACTTGAAAGTCTAAGACAGTAGGATCGCAGGTTTGCCACCAGCCTCAGCAACTGGGAGTGTAGCCCTGAGGTAGAATGCCCCTAGGTTCAATTCCCAGACACACACACACACACACACACACACACACACACACACACTCACAAATAAACAAATACATATATAAATAAATGTATCAAATAAGATAAAGTATTTCAATTAATGATGTCATAATTTATAAAAAAATATTTTAGCCATGGACCTATATACACTAAACAATACAGAAGCTATGCCTATAAGACAAAATAATTCTGGATATACAAGAAGAATTTAATTATAAAGGTAGATACAGAACTGATTAAATCTATGTAGCAGAAAATTGGCAATTATTTCAAAGGTTTTAATACCTTCAATAAACTTGATTTTATGTATATGTATATATATATATATATATATATAAACTTGATTTTATGTATGTATGTATGTATGTATGTATGTATGTATATATATATTCCCCATGAAAGAGAAATTACACTTTCGGTTAACATTTACAAACTAATATAAACCAGTAGTTAACCTGTGTGTGTGTGTGTGTGTGTGTGTGTGTGTTCCTTCCTTATCTAGTGATTAGACACTTTTGTTTCATTTTTTGTTAACATTTACAAAATATATCATGTAATTAGTTTCCCAAAAGTTCATAACTAGACAATTATAGGTCACATTTTCTTAAAATAAAATTGGAAATAAATAATACAAATAAAACAAAAATACCTAACCACTAGATAAAGAAGTAACAGCCACCTCCATAGATCTTATATCAAAGAGACGTGAAAGAAAAGAAAAAAACTATCCAAAAACCACTTAAAAGAAGATTTTACAAGTCTGTACACAAAATGCCAAGTTGAAAAAAGAGTGCTTTAAATGCCTTCATTAGAATTAGAACTTCAGTAGAAAAATGGAATATTAAGGAATTTTGTTTTTATTTCATGAAATTAGAAAAATAAATACAAATAAGCTTAAAGACATTTATAAAGACAAAAACAAGTTAATGAAACACATACACAGTAGAAAGGATAAATCTACCCTAAATCTGTTTTTTTTTAAGAAGAGCTATAATAATAGGAAAACTCTTTTGGAGTCAATAAAGAAAAAAAATCAGATAACAGTAATGAAAAACGAGATAGAACTTCTCATATAAAGCCAGATCAGATCTACCCTGTTACAGTGAAAAGCTATAATGTACTCTATGAGAATGATGTCTTGTACAATTTACTTTTAAATTTGTAATTTGCTTTTCATTTATTGGACACAGATAATGACGAGGTTTTTTTATTTATGTTTATTTTCTTCCTTGGCACCTTACTAAAATCATTAGTAAGGTGTTTCATAGGATTCCTGGGACTCATTCATACCAAGAAAATTGACTTTTCATTTGCTGCAATATTTCAGAGCTAAAAATAATTTGTTTTCTTCAGTCGGTGGGTTTATATCATAAGGAGAAAATTTTTATAGAATCCAATCCTGGTTTAAATAGTCCACATCCAATGTCAGGCAACAGTAATTTATCAAATAAAACTCTCTCATGCTTTATTTTTATCAGCTCTTAAACACTCTATGATAATAAATATCGACCATATCTACAACAGCTATACCCGAAGTGAAATTTTCTTTCTAATCCAGAATGTCTATTGTAAGCAGAATAGAGTAGCACAAGGTAGTCAACACGAATGTAGTCTAAGGTTCTGAACATTTGTAGTGCAGTAGCTAGAAGAAGTCATTGCAGATCAAGTATCACATTCCCAAAATATATATAGTTTTTGTATTCTTTGATGAGATGGTTAGTAAGGTGCAGCTACAAAAGGAGACACAGAAGAGGCTCAGGAAAACAAAGTTTATTATACTCGTGGTCCTGAAGACAAGAAGAATGACCCACCATACAGGGCCACATAGGAATGACAGGATGGTCGGGAGGCAGAAGACAGAAGCAAAAGGAAGGCTTAGGCCACATTCTTTATTGGGGTTTCCATGAGAAAGGCAGGGCAGGTTAGTAGGATTGGGAGTGTGAGTAATTTCTGCAGGCTTTGGTTTATAGGGGTGATCTCTAGTTGCCTGGCACCTGGGCCTGGGATGATAAAGGCAGAGGAATATTCTTACTGGGATGTGGGAGCCAGGTCAAGGAGGTGTGGTTCTGGTTTGGTTAGTTTGCATGTCAAAGGCATGCTACTGCTGGGCCCATTGCTATTTGCAAGAATTGGCTGGACTCTTGGAGGAGCAGTTTCTCTCCAGCCAGAAAGATTTGTTTTTGTTTGCTTTTTGTTTAAATAAGATGTCAAAACATAATATACAGGACAATTTAAAAGCATATATATTGCCTCATGATATTCCATTTAATTCATCCTTGGTGTCTAATATTTACATAGCACTGTTTAGGAACACAGATAAATTGGTGAACAGAAAAGAAATTTTTGCTCTCATAAAGCTTATATCCCAGCCAGGGAGACAAAATACATTTAAGAAAAAGTTAACAGTTTTGCACATCTGCTCTGACTATAGCAGAGTAGCTAATGATCTCACTAAGAAATGTAGAAAATTTGGGTTAAATGAGCAATTTTCAATGAATTATATCATTTTTGAAGAAGTCAGGATATGAAGAGCTAAGATTCTGGAGAGAAAAGAAGCTTATTCCAGACAAACATTCTGTGTTCCTCTTTTTCTCTCTGGGGAGATTTCTTGATTCTTAGTTGTTGCCTGTTGATGGGCACAGGGCTGCTGCTAAGAGGGAGAAAAGAGACTAGATTTTGGCAATAGCATGGGTCTGAAATGATAAAGCTTGAATTTGGATCTGCTAAGATACCCTGTCCTTGAGAACCCAAGGATTGATGTGAAGGGAGGTACAAGTTAGTGATCCCCACAGTGGCCCTTAGTTTTCCCATATGAGGCATTTGCTGGTTTTTAGGCTAGTCAGAGGCCAGGAAATTGATAAACAAATATGACTAAAAATATTACGTGAGATTTTGGCAGTTTAATAGTGCTTGTGAGATGAAAATAAAAGTCTGGGGCCCATGAAGAAGGAATCTCCCTGATAAAATCTCCAGGGTGTAAGTTGGGGTCATGAAAGAAAAAAAAATAAAGAAGGATGAAAGCTAGACTTCTGATACGCTTCACCAAGCCTATATATGATTCTATGTTTAATAAAAATGATAAGGAATATTAAAAAACAGGGCCAGGGAACAAAGATGGACAATTAAAAGGCTCCTAGGTGATCCAAATACAGGTGCTATCAGACACAGACTCTAGCTGATGTTAACATGTTCATGAACATAGAAGACCAGACGAGAAGTAGAACAGATACTCAACGAATTAGAAATTATGTTAAAAAAAGAAATTACAAGTATGGAGCTGAAAAATACAATGACTGGAATGAAGAACTAAGTAGATGGATTAAAAGCAGCTCAGATGAGGTTCAGGAAGATCAAGTTGGAAGATAGATCTATAGAAGATATACAGACATGCATGAAGAGGAACAAGGAATGACAATAAAAGTCTAAAAACGATATGTGGCATGGTGGAAAATCTAGCTGGACACTTAGGAGAGAAAAGATATGGGTTGAAGAAAAATAGACTAATACTAAATGATTCCCTCAAACTGACAAAAGATATCAAATCACAAGTAAAAAGAAAGCCACATATAAGCATCTTATTATAAAATCTTAGAAAACAACAATAGGCCGGGTGTGGTGGCGCATGCTTGTAATCCCAGTACTTGGGAGACTGAGACAGGAGGATCTGGGTTTGTGGCCAGCCTCAGCTACTTAGTGAGGCCCTCTGCAACTTAGAGAGAACCTGTTTCAAAATAAAGAATAAAAAATAGGGCTGGGGGTGTAGCTCGGAGGTAGAATGCCCCTGGCATTCAGTACCACACACACACAAAAAAGAAACCAACAATAAAGAGAAACTATAAAAAAGCAGCCAAGGGGGGAGGGACACCTATTTCCTCAAAGAAGCAGTAATGAGACAGAGAGGAGACATCAGCAGAAACAATGAATATCAGAAAATAAAGAAGAGTTTTTGTTTTGTTTTGTTTTTGTTTTTGGCACTGGGGATTAAAACCAGGGGCATTCTACCTCCGAGATACACCCCAGCCCTTTTTTTTTAAATATGTTTTTATTGGTGCATTGTAGTCTCACAAAATCATTCGCAGCCCTTTTTATTTAAAAATTGAAACAGAGTCTTGCTAGGTTGCTGAGAGTCTTGCTAAGTTGCTGAAGCTGGTCTTGAACCTTTGATCCTCCTGTCTCAGCCTCCCAAGAACTGGGATTATAGACATGCACTACCATTCCTGGAAAGAAAAGTGGTTTTTTTTTAAATTGAAAGAAAATAGTTTCGAACAAATATACTCAGTGAAAATATTGTGTAGAAATGAAAACAAAACAAAAGCATTTCCATATCCACCCCTCCCCCAGATCTCCACTATCATAATTTCTAGCAAACTTGCCTCAAAAGGAATCCAAAATGGATAACTATTCAGGGGAATAGAAAATGACAGAGAGAAATATATAGGGATGATAAACATGAGGACGGGTGGATATATGGAGCAATCTAAATAAAGCTCAGGTGTACAAATGACAATCATACAGATTACAGCTTCTAAACTATGTAGAATTAAACCTAAAAACAGCAGTAACAAAAAAACTAGAAGTGGTTGAGTGGAGTTCAAGGTCTCACATTTGTTCTGAAATGACAAAAGTGTATATTACAACCTTATAAGTGAGAGGTGCATATATTTTATCTTTGTTAGCATCCCCTGACAGCAAAAATAAAACTGTATAAAAGAGCAATGAAACATTGCTCCAAAGAAAGCAGGAAAGGAGAGATAAAGGATAACACATAACATGTGGTACTAATAGGAAACAGAGTAAGGCATTAGATAAAACTTACATATCGGTATTTATAATAAATGAGAAAAAGTTGAGAAGATGTGTACTGTTGCCACGCACTCGGCTTTGACTGGAATTCATGATCACAACCCTAAGGAAAGATATAAGGGAGCCATAATATGATCTGATATAAGAGAGAGAAAGAAAGAAAAATCTGTTTTTATTTACAGATGACAATATGTGTACATAGAAAATCCAATTGTCTATGAATTATTAGAAGCAGTAAGTGAATTTAGCAAGATTGTTGGATATAAAATTTGCATAGCAAAGTCATTACATACCTATAGCAAAAAGGAAAAAAAATGAACATTTTACAATAGTACCAAAACATAAAAACATATGAACAAATCTAATAAAATATGTGCAAGGCATTTATTTAAGAAAACCAGCTGAAAATTACTGAGAAAAATTACAGAAAACCCAAATGGAAATGCTATATCTTTCTCATGGACTGGAAGAGTCAATGCTATAAACATGTCAATTCTCTCTAATCTAATATTTAGGTTCAAGGCAATCCAAATCCCAGGAGGTGTATTGTTAAAATTGACAAGCAGATGCTAAAATATATGAATGCCAATACTTGCCAAACAATCTATAATGACGAACAAATGTAGAGGACCAGAACTCAAGAAGAGTTATAAAGCTGTAGTTAATGGAACAGCGGGGCGGTGCATGGATAGATAAATAAAGCTGTAGAACAGACCAGTGGCCCCACACATACCCGCATGCATATTACCAATGAACTGATGTCAAAGGTAGCATTGCAGTGCAGTGAGGAAGGGAATCTTTTCAATAAACTATGTTGGGTCATATACTATCCGTATAGTATGAAATAAATCTTGACCATTGACTCATACCATCCACAAAAGTTAATTTTTCAATGTAGAAAAATGGTGAAAATGCAAGGCATTCAGAAAGTAAGAAAGGAGGCTCTGCTTGTCAGAATATTCTCATCTGGATAAAAACTGCATAGACGAGTGAATAAAATTGTGATTCTTTCAAGGCCCAGGTAAGTTCTTATTGGACAGGCAACGGAAGGGAGTGTCTACAAAGAATGACTTGTGGTGGGTGAGACTGTCAGATGTAAGGCGAGGGAGAGGGAATGAGCAAGAGCTTCTCTGCATGGAAACAGGAGACTTCATTGTTCCCTTTCTGAAAAGGAGGCCAGAGAGCAGTGGAGAGGAGGAAATGGAGAGAGCAAACGAGGAGTCAGAGCAAGAAAACTGGATATTGGGTAGGGAAGAACAATAAAAAAATCCCCGTGGAAGTGGAGGTTGCTCTGACCAAAATGGACATTAGAGACCAGAAATGTCTAACATTAACCTTTCTGGAAATAATTAGGAAAGTGTTTCATATTTGCCAAGAGTTAGGGTGTTAAAATTTTGGCCAACTGTGAAGAAAGTAGTATGTTTTTGTCTGAGTCAATGTGGCCCAGCACTGAAGCAGCATTCGGGCAATTACAATTATGGAAAGCGGGGAAATCATAAATCTTTCGTGGTTCCCTGAAATGTTAGAGATGCCATGGAACTGGGGTGGTGGAGGGAGAATTTTTTAATTTAAATTCATTTTAGCTGGTAAATAAAAACTTAAAAATTATATATATTTATGGAGTACCAGGTGATGTTTCCATACATGTATAGATTGTATAATGTTTAAATCAAGATAAACATATTTCGATCCTCAAACATTATTCCTTTACCATGAAAATGTTCAAAATCCTTTCTTATAGCTTTTAAAAATGTACAGTTCACTATCATGATCTATAGTCATCTCACCATGTAATAAAGCATTAGAACGTCTTACTCCTGACTATAACTTGGTACCCACTGACCAGTGTCTCCCCATCCCTCTCCCTCCACTCTCCCCAGTCTCTGGGAACCACCATTCTACTCTCAATTTCTATGAGATCCACATAGGGAGGGTGAGTTTGAGCCAAGTTCATCTAAATTTGTGAGGGTTATGCATGATAGGAATTATTATTCTCATTGTATAGATTAGAAAACCAAATTTTAAAGAGATACAAAAGCAATTTGCCTAATGTTACATACCGATAAGAAAGAGGATGGTAATTAGAGAGCAATTCTCACTCTCCGAGGAGAGTGCTCTCATTTCTTACGGAGCGCCATTATTGGGGAAGCATTTCCATCTCTTGTAAGAGTACAAGTGACCATTTGTCCTCTCCCCCCTCTGTGACTCTACATCAAATAGGGCCAAGCGTTCATCATCTTTGTTTCTTATTTAAACTAGTTTATTTAATGTCACAGGTAAGATTGCAGAAATAAATGACACACTGAAAAGCCTTCAGATTTTTATGTTGGCACAGAGAAGTATATTGGAAATGTACTCATTTTTAACATGTACCAGAAACCATGTACAAGGCTTCCAAATGGTATTAAATGTATTCCATGGGTGATATCACTTGGCTAGCGCAGCATGGTGCAGGATCTTGAGAAGCTCACAGCCCTGTTATGGGAGGCGAGGGATATGTGCATATGTGTGTATTTCAATGTAATATGCTTGAATAACACAAGTTTGTACAAAGAATAAAGCTCTAAGATTTTCATGTGTTGTTTTTCATTCAAAAACATCTATTATTTATTTATTAAGAGTTCCAAATTTTGATTTGCATCTCTCTGATTGCTAATGATGTTGAACATTTTTTCATACATTTATGGGCCATTTGTATTTCTTCTTCTGTGAAGTGTCTATTTAGTTCACTTGCCCATTTTTTGATTGGGTTATTTGTTTTTTTAGTGATTTTTTTAAGTTCTCTGTATATTCTAGATATGAGTCCTCTATCAGAGGAGTAGCTGGCAAAAATCTTCTCCCATTCTGTTGGCTCTCTGTTGAGGTTCTTGATTGTTTCCTTTGCTGCACAAAAACTCTTTAGTTTAATGCAATCCCACGTATTAATCCTCATTTTAGTTTCCTGTGCCTTTGGGGTCTTGTTGA